>JASJOG010000039.1:650000-755000 GCA_030142905.1 Heliopora coerulea
TTGTTTACAACCTCTCTAAAACTTTCATGGAGAATAAAAAAGGCTGGGTTGATGTCTAGATCAACTGTACCTGACCACCGTGTGACTTCATTTACTATGTAAAAATCTTAAACACGTTGCTTTACATTTCACATCATTCCTTCGTATGTTCGAAAAGTGAATGCTGCCATAAACTGGTATTCCATTCATTGATGAACAGCATTTTTGCTAATCTTTGTACATCTCTTCCTTAGCGCTACCTGACCCAGAAAGATATTTTAACGTTGGCAATATCACCGCACGAACAGCTTCCATTTCTTGGATATTCCCACAGGATAAAGGACATGACGTTGCAACTTATTTCCTCATAACTGTGACAGACATTGGACTTATCAAAAATGTAACGGAAACAGATGGCAATAACCAGTATGATCTGGTGAAGCTGAAACCTTATCGCAATTATAGATTGAGCATAGCAGCAGGAAATGCTTATGGCATTCGTGACATTGTCTCTAAAATTTTTACGACGGATGAAGCAGGTATAACGAATATCTTTAGATAAAAATATCAAATACAAGTCTCAGTGTTTGATCATGAAATCAAGACAAGGAGAAAAAAACAGCTCTTGTTTTGTATATTGTTTTGTTATTTTTGTTTTGTTAGGTCATTTTTAAAATTTTTCCCTGAAATACCACTAATGAAGATCGAAATCTTTTGTTTCCAGTACCAACTGGTCCTCCACGCAACGTTGAGGTTGTTTCACAAAGCTCTTCATCACTGCTTGTTTCCTGGAATGCTCCCAATGTGGATGAACAAAATGGAATCATTACAAACTACACAGTTTGTCTGTCACATAACGAAGGTGGAACGTGCTTCCAAGAATATACAACTAACAACTACAGCCTTATCGTGCCTATCTCGAGTTTTTCGATAAAACTCTATGTTAGGGTGCTTGCAAGCACAAGAACTGGAAGGGGAGTGTACAGCAGCAGCAAAGGATGGTTGTCGAAAGGAGGTAAGATTTTATGGGTTGCCTTAAAGTATAAATCGAGAATAGTACATGGGCGTTTGGAGATATAAATTTATCTCCAAACGCCCAAATATTATTTTGTTTATAAACACTAACTTACAGGCTAAAATGAGGATCAGCCATCTGGAAAGTTTTTGTGTGATTCTGCTCTCAAAAAACCTCGTTTTGTTCGCAGAAAATGAACGTCCGGCAAATAAACTGAAATCAACAGACTACCATGGAGATACAAATTATAAAACATAGAATCTAATCGACCTTATAAAATATCCGACGCAGCTTTTCATTGGATCGTTGAACTAATATCTTTACATGTAAAAATATCGTTTCTCTTAAGTGTGATAAAATACGATTTTTTTCACTGGCCGAAAACGTTGTATCACACTGAAGTTTATGAAATAAAACTGTATTCTTAATACGAAAACGTTTCCTAATATATTAGACCTTTTTCCCAGCCCTTCCTACACATAGAAAGACGAAACGTTTACCAAGACTGAACTAAAACTAAACGTTTACCAACACAACTTAGTCAATACATTATGCCAACGAAGAACTTGTATAATATAATAAGAATAGTACCTTTTGGAACAAAATCGTCTTCGAAAGAAACGGAAAGCTTGAACGGGTATAAGAAAGTGGATGCTTGCCTGGAATATATCATTTCATTTTGAAATATATAACTATTGCCAAATCCAAAGCTACTCAGTAATCATTATGCGAAAATTTTCTCATTTCTGCCTCAAAGGTTTACTTTAGATCCTGTTGTTGATGTAAAACTACCTTTCCCTGAAGAAAACCATGAGATCGGAAACAAATTGTTTTTAAAATATTGAAAACAAGATCACGTATTTAAACATGATTCGCATTGCTTTCATCGTGTGAATTGTTAAGTAATATTTCATAAACGAGTGCGAGTGTTTTACCAGAGGTTACAAACACGAGAGAACAATGAAAATCACGAGGCCGTGAACCGAGTGATTTTCAATATTCTCGAGTGTTTGTAAAACACGAGAGGATAATGAAAATCACGAGGCCGCTGGCCGAGTAACTTTTGTTGTTCTCGAATGTTTTACAAACGCGAGAGAACATTTAAAATCTCGAGGCGGTAGGCCGAGTGTTTTTTATTGTTCTCGAGTGTTCGTAACCTCTGGTAAAGCACGAGACACGAGTTTATGAAATAGCTTCTCAATCCTCTATTTTTAATTTATAATTAAGAAATGTGGTAGTAAACGGTTCTATCCATGGGCTGTTTACTATCTCATTTCTTAATTATGAATTGGGTTTACGCGTCTGGTTGGTTAATTAGGTCATGAATTATTAATTAGTTTGAGAAAATCGTTTCCCATACATTTTCTTCTGGTAACGAGGATATTTTAACACATGGACGTGGAAAACTTATGAAGCTGTAAAGGAAGTATAGGAAACAACGATACCCGTGTTATATTACGTTAATAAATATCAGCAAGAAACTGTGTGAATTTCATTTCTTAAAACTTTTGTGTGAAAATGTTTGTTAATGTGATTGTTTTTAGAGCCATTGTCAAAGCCTCTTTACAAAACAGCTAACGCTTTATTATTTTTATCGCAAACTCCTAAAGAGAACGTCAGGTTGGTCATAGAATACTTTATAATCATTGGGGGAAAAAGAGAGAGAGGGAGAGAGCAACATTATATATATATATGTATATGTAATACATAAACACACACTTACATACACACACATACACTGGATTTGTTCAACATTTTCTTAAAATGGGGTGCAAGCCGTAAGGGCGGGACAAGGAAACAAGAAGGGGAGAGAAAGGGAAGCGAAAAGGAATGGGGGAGAAAGTGAGTGTAAAGGGAGAGGAAGGAAAGAAAAGCAAAGGTTGATTTGGAGAAGGGAGAAAGGTGAGGTGGTAACGAGAAAGTAAGACAGAAGTAGGGAGAACTTTTGTGTCGATGCAAACTACACATACGCACTCGGTTATGCTAACGTATCCTTATGATGTTAATTCGATTTTGCCAACTGTGGAATCGTCAGCAATTAGATTGTCGTCAGGAGACAAAGTAGGCAGACATGCATTCGAAAAAAATTAGAAGATCATTTTTATGCGGAAATGGGAACGCCGTCTCCTGTTATCTGAAGCATATTTAGAAAATTAAAGTAATCATAGTTTTCAATATTTCCTGTAGTTTCTTTGAAGTTATTGCGGTGAACCTGCTACGCAATTCAACCCTCATTGAATCACCAAACACGTACAGTACCGAGGAGCTGTCTCATTACCACGAGGTAAAAGACTCTACTCAGTCGATTCCGTATGTTGCAGCAGCATTTAAGCTTGATGAGGCTGAACCTATCTCGGCATTTATGCTGGGAGACGGAATGAATTATTCTAAACTGTTTATGAGAGACGGTAGTTCTGGAGCAGACAATTATTTCAATGGACCATTGAAGCCCAATAGCACTTATATCGTGTTTCAGAGGTTCTTCATTGATGAGGTAAGCTGTGTTATTCCTTTCCTTCGTTCCATCCTTTCTTCGTTTGTTCGCTCGCTCGTTCCCTCCGTCCCTCCCTCCCTTCCTTCTATCCTCCCTCCTTCCTTCCTTCCTTCTTTCCTTCTTTCCTTCTTTCCTTCTTTCCTTCCTTCCTTCCTTCTTTCCTTCCTTCGTCTCTTTCTTCGTTCGTTCGTTCCTTTGTTTCATTCTCTCTTTTTCTATTTGTTTCTTTGTTTTTCGGTGAGCTAGTGAATATGATCTAAGAGGTGGAAATGTTAATCTTATTCTACTGAAATCTAAAACCAAACATTTGAAGAAATGCTCCAAGTTTGCTGCAACTCAACAGTGGAAAAGCCTGTGATTGAAATCGAAACTTCAAAACACATTGTTGTCTTCCAAGCGAAATGTACTATCTCTCATTCCCTGTGTGCGTGAACCATATTCCGTATTCTTTAGCACTCTCGCAACTAACGACCGACACTCTGCTATTTTACTGTGACTAACGCCAGAAAATTTTACTAGTCAAGGAAGACCTCCAGTCGCGAAAAAAAAGCTGTGAATATAAAAAACTTGTAATTTGTGAACATTTTGTCATCACTTCGGCTGTCATGAAAAGCAGTTATTTATAGATATGATCCCAAGTTTATTTAAAGCGTTTTTCTTTTTCCATCTCGTTCATTAGAACCATTACTATACTACTGACTGGAGTCCACCCGCTAGAACACGTGTCCTGGAACGTCCTGAAAGAAAAAGTAGGTTCATCTTAGGAATGCCATTGACAGAATTACTGTTGTAGATTACATTGTTATGGATATTCGTCTTTTTCATGCTGGAAAGGTTGTTCTTGTGTGGATAATTCTAGTTATAGCAGCTTTTATCATAGTCAAAGCGTTCAACCAACCAACACGCGTGTAGTTGCTTGTGGGGTCAAACGGGACGGCAGTTTCCTCTGATAAGGCCAAGATAACTTTAATGGAACAATTGCATTGAGCGGTGATCGAACTCTGCTCACAGAAGTGAAAGACTCGCACATTACTACTGGCCACCAGCACCAAACTACCAGAACTAAATGCATATCGGTGTGGATTTGTTTAGAGTTTTTCAAAAATGAGCGTGTCACCATGTGGAAATCTCTAACCGAATCCAATAATACACCATTTCTATGAAATAGGTCAATTTAAGTTCATGGTATATGGAAAATATCACGCTATGTTTGTATGGCATGCTGATGAACCCGCTGAAAAAATCCCATGGATCAATGGTTGGAAATCAGTGTTTTATACAGAAAATCCTCGAGTCTGTAATTGTAGTTTATTTTGTCTTTTAGGTTCTGATTTAACGGGTAATGAATCTTGCAAAGAGTCCTCACAAACATTGCTGTACGTCGTAGCCGTTTTAGTGGCTGTAATTGCTGTTCTTCTTGTTCTCGTCATATACTTATGCCTTCGTCGTCCAAAGTTCAGGAATTCAACAAAACACAAGGTTGTGGAAGAATTTCAGGACAAATCATCCAGTGGAGACGTTTACGATGAGGTTCAACTATCGCCTTCCTCTTCCGGAAATAACCGTGGCAATGAAAATGGAAATTCCGATACTTACGAACAATTGCATCATCTTGGAAAGGAACAAGACGAGCAGGCTTACCAGTCTCTGACAAAGTTAGAGAGTGACACATTTTGAACATTTATCCCTAAAGCAACTCGTTCGTCGAGCAAAAACATGATTATAGGACGTTTGGAATAGAGATTTGCATTGGATCGGATTGGACAGTTGGAACCCGACAATTGATTAATGATCGAAATCCGAATCGAATCCGATCCGGTCCGACCCGAAGTCAATAAAACATGCCGATCGGATCCGATCCGAAAAAAATCCGAACTGAAATTGTACCCTTTTCAATCAAGTCGAATGTTTCTTCGTTCCCATTTTTACAGGATATTGTGTTATTACGAGAAGTCTGAGTTGTCATCAAAATCAAATGTAAACCGTTTAATCAAATGAAAATTGAGAAGATAAATAGATGATACATGACAAAAAGTATTTTACAAATTACAAAATAATTGTCGCTAATAGAGAAGTTTAATGTCAGAAAGAACATTCTACAATCCTACAAAATCTACATCACCCATTTCCGGTTACTCATCATTTCATGCTTACTCATCCTGACTAATTATAGAAAGTTCCAGATACTTCTTTATAACATGATTACTTTCTAATTGTATTTTGAAGAAGGTTCTAGAATGTTCTACACTATTCTATTATTATTAAGTGAGTCCGTCACATCCGTTCAACATCAAAGTGAAACAACTACTGAATGTTCAATGTTGACGTCTTAAAGTGTATCTTGTTACCGAAGCCGGAAATGGTTAATATGTTATCACTCAATCACTCATCAAAAAATCACCATAATAGGTAGGCAATACGGAACCATAAACACAGCAGAAGCACGTCAATTATGTTAGCGTTAGTTACATTATCTCTCAGCACTCTGCACTCAGCTCTGGTCAGCAGTAAGGTTTTATTGTTTCAAATTCGTGAATCATAATCCGATCAGATCCGACTGCCATACAACTTTTCCAATTCGATCCGATCCAACTGCCGAACAACTTTTCTAATCCGATCCGACCCGAAATTTCTATTTATCGCTCCGAATCCGAACGAACCCGATCAGATCGGATTCGGATCGGATTTGCACACCTCTAGTTTGGAAGGATTATTGGTGGAACTTTAACAAAAGCATCTCAGTAACTTCATTGTATTTGGTGCTAACATGGCTGCCCTATTATAGTCTTTTGAATCTTAAATGTTCATTGCAAGCCATAAACAGGCCGCGAGATTGGTTATCCAAAAAAGGACCGATAATATTAGTTTAAGCTACGAATTTAATGTATATGCTATAAGCCGCATCAAAAATGTCACTAAGGAATGAAATTTGGTGTTTACACGGGCAAACTGAATGCCCAATTACCCATGAAAATCTGTGAATTTTTAAATTCATGTGGCACTGTTTTTTTAATATCCAAAGTACGCAACGATATTTGTCAGTTTTATTTCCGCTGTATTTCGAATGTTATTTTAATTGATTTGTGTGAAAGTGGATGTTAACCCAAGTCCGACTAGATTTGCCTTCAAGGGCTTTCAGGGCCGTGATTGGAAGGTTGGGGGTGGGATGTGAGAGGTGTGGGGAGGATGTGGTAGATCAGAGGAAGGTGAGGAATGGGAGGTAACGAGTAAAGTGAGAAGATGGAGGAAAAGGTGGAAGGAAGGGCGAGTAAATGTCGTGTGGGAGGTTGGTGGGTGATAGGAGATGAGAGAGGGAGATGAGGGGTGGGAGCTTGGGATAGGATTAGAGGTGGTGTTAAGAGATGGGAGGCGAAGCGATGGGGTATAGTGGGATGTTGGGGGTGGAGAGTAAAAGGAGAAAGAGCAGTAGTGTGGAAAGGAGATGGTGAGAAGTGGGAACTGGGATGAAGGGTGAGAGGTGGGAGATTTAGGTGAGAGGTTGGAAACGAAGGAAGGACTACAGAGATGGAAGTTAGGGATAGAATGGTAGAACTGCGGACTCGGCTTCCCTGGTCATTTTTTGCAACAACTGTTATCGTGATCGTTATCTTTATCGCTATCACTATAACTATCATTATCTTTGCAATTTTTGTCGCTGTCGGTATTGTTGTCTTTATCATCGTCATGATCAGGATCATTATGTCTGTCATGGTCTTTATCACTATCATCGTCATTATCATTGTCATCAACGTTACTATTATCATTATCATGGTTTTCATTATCATTTTATCGTTATGTTTATCATTATCAAAGTCATTGCTAATGTTCCTGTCACAGTCATAACAATTATCCTAATCGTTATCGCTACTGTTATTGTTCTCAGGTGAGACTACATTTTCAACCCGTAAAAAATGTCCTTCATGAGATAACAAGCTTCGTTTTCAAAGTTCTCGTGCTGGAAAGAGTTTTTGAAATCGTCATGGTTAGTATTTTCTGCTCATTTGTTACTCAGTTCGTTCTTTTTGAATATGTAAGTGACGTAACTATGACATACTTTTTGAAAAATCATGTATATCTTAGAGATTATTTAATTAAATCACTCGCACCATTGTGTTGTTTGTATCATGGGCACAGTCATGGGATTACGTACCCGCATTTACACAGCCTCGTGTGATTTCGTTGAATCAACTCAAAGATATACGTGGTTTTCCTAGAAGTCACTATGCAGTGTGACCAACGGCTTTACGAAGCGGGAGTTCGGAGTGATCAACTTCCCTTGCCACTACAAAGGTCAAAAAAACAATAAGCTTCCCAAGAAAGCCGTAAAATAATAATGACATGTGACTCTAATCTCTCGTATAAGTGACTGTCGACACTAAAACCGGTCATAATAAATTTCTTCTCGCTTTCTTGAGAGTGACGTCAATGTTAATATCATTTGCACTCTCAACTAATCTTAATATTAAATGTAGGAAATGAGAAATGACTGCTCTGTGAAGGCCAGTTTGCGTAATTTCGTAACTATTTTCTAATGAGAGAATCTCTCCCGAACTTAATTTTCGCTTGAAATTTTCGCTTTTAGGGTTGAATTATGCGAAGACTTTCAGCGTTCCCCTCAGATATAATCCTTTTACAACGAAGTTCGTGATCACACCAAGAATATTAAAATAGTTTCATTGACAGACTTAACCGAAATGAAAATATCAGTTCGGTCGAACGAGCCGAGATTTTCTTGGAAAACGATATAACTTTTAGCCTAAGCTAATAAACCTTGAAATGCGCTGTCGTTTTATCAGATCTTCAATTTTATGGGATTTGAAAATCCGCCTCAAACAATAAGCCTTAAGTTCAATCTGCTGGAAAGTGAAATACGAAATATGATAATGATTTGGAAACTAAATTCGGCATTATCATTCATGAACGTGCATTAAAACTTCATGTTGGTCTGACAATTAACGGCATCTTCATTGTTCGCATTTGAAGGTAAAAAATTGAATTATTTTATTAATCACAAATATTACATTTTTTATGGTTTTGGAGTAGGTAATTGGAACCACACTGGTGTTATAGTTATGTAAATGTGGTAATTTAATGAGGGAGAGTTAGCATTGTGATGATATAATGCGCCTTCAGCCTCGGGCTATAACACGCGTGGGATGGCTACACATAAGGGTATGCCATGAGAATCGATAGAATATGTATGAGTCTTGGTCTCAGAGTCGATGTAGGGGCCCATATAAGTGTGGTAAAAATGAAAAAATTGCCAGCTAGTAGGAAAGGGAAGTCTAAACCACCGCGTGTTACGGATTGATGCGAGGTGTTAGATGGCTACGCAGTTGGACATGTGGTACCGAGTAAAAAATGAGTATGTATATAGTATATAAAGAGAAAAGAAGAGAGTAAAAGATGACAGTAAAAGATGCGTAACATTGTCTCGTGCATAATTCTTTTGGGACACAACCCTGGACGAACGTTTCGGCCTTCTATGGTGGCCTCTTCAGCAGCGATTTGTGGTTGGGAGTCGATGTTTTCCAGTCGGAAGGCAGAGAAATCAGTATAGAGTATAATAATAGTGTATAGAGAAAAAGTGTCTGCTTACCAAAATTGTTGTTTGGCTTGGATAATCCAACGCGTCGTGCCATCGTATGGAACAAAAAAGGTCGCTGCTGTATATTCGCACTGTGTAGGAGCAGATCGGTGAGCAGTAAATGAGATCGGGGTCAAGTTGTTTAATAGGTAGAGTTGTTCGTTCCCAGTTGACATGTAGTGCGCGGTAGTGGTTGCGTATAGTGTGGGGAGAGTTGTGGTGTTAGGGGTCGTAGGGGGATAACCGCGGGGTGGAATCCCCTTTTAATTTGTTCTATATGCTGCTAGGGAATGAATATGTCGGCGTCGTTCTGCGAATGGATGTAGTATTTTGCTGCGTAATGGATACGTCAACGTAGTTCTGCGAACGGGTGTTATGTAGCAGGGCAGTGTTGGTGTTTTTATTGTAGAGGAAGGAGGTATGTATTATAAAGATTCGGATGTACATATTGCATGAGAAGTGTTACAAAAGTGTCATCTCACGAGAGGATAGTGTATGTAGCAGTTACACGGGGCTATATTTACAAGTGAGTATACAATTAATGAGTTATGTACACGAAAATTGCGAAACGCAGTGTTTAAGTCCGGTTAGGCAGCTTCAAGGTTGGTCTCCAGTATTTGGTACAGAGTTTTTGTCAGCAAGGATCTGTTGTGAGGTTGTAGGTTGCTAAACCCAAGTTGCCTTGGAGGTATATGGTCCTGATTTATTTGGTGTACGCAGATCGGTGGTGAATCCAGTTGTCTTTGGGAGTCGTCCACTGGATGTCTTGTTTGAGTGGAGGATGGGTGGTGTTCTTTCAGGAGGATGTATGCAAGCCCATGGTTTGGATAACCATAAACAGGTTTCATTTATAGATGACTGGTAAACTGTTGGGCAAGTTGACCTGAGTAGTCATGAGTAAGTTGTTTGTAATTGTAGTATTCTATGTTGTCAGTTATTATGTTGGTGTTTGTAATTTGGTACTTACAAGAGAGTCTTTAAGATTCTTATATGCCACAATAGGAGCTTCTGGCAAGAGAATGCTCAGTGTAGGATCTTGCTCAATTATGTGCCAGTATTGTTGTTGTATGGGACAGAGAATTTGGGGCTGTTTCTGTTTGTTGATTGTTCTCCCTGGTTGAGTAATTCAATTTGTGTGTATTGTTTAGCTTGTTGAAATGCAGTATTTATTGTATGTAGTTTGTACCCTCTGTTAATCAGCATGACACACAGATGGTCTAGTCTTTGTTGAAGTCATTTGTTGTCAGTAATGAGGCATCTATATCTGAGTGCCTGGCTTAAAATTATGTTGTTTTTGCAGGAAGTTGGATGGAACGAGTCATTATGTAATAGTAAGGTTCTGTCTGTTGGTTTAATGTAAAAGTCAGATTCAAAATGGTTGTGGTTGTTGATGTACATTGTGGTGTCAAGAAAGTTAACTGATGTGGAGGAGTATGTATAATCAAATTTTATTGTCAGATGAAACATGTTGATGTAGTCAAGAAATTTATGCAGTGTTTCAATTCCATGGGTCCATAATGCAAAAATGTCGTCAATGAACCTTATTCATTCAATTGGTGTTGGTCCATCTGGTGCATTTAGAAGCATTTGTTTTTCAAGGACAGCCATGAATATGTTAGGATAAGTAGGAGCCATGGAGGATCCCATTGCTGTTCCATGAATTTGTAAGAAGTGTTCATTGTTGAATTCGAAAGAGTTTTTTGTCGGTATTAGTGAGAGCATTTCAGTTATGATTTCCTCTGTGTGGTCGTCAAGTTTAGTGTCTTCCTTTAACATATCTATGCAGACCTTGATGCCTTCATCATTGGGTATGTTAGTATATAGACTCTTGACATCGATAGTAACAAGTACTATGTTGTTGGGTAGATTGTTGTTCAGTGAGAATATTCGTTTAAGGAAGTGAGTTGTATCTTGGACATAGGAGGGTATGTTTTTTAGTAGCGGTTTGAGGTGATCAGCATACTGTGAGAGTTTAACTGTGGGACCTCCACAACCTGATATGATTGGTCTACCAGCGATGTCAGGGATGTCATGCTTTTTCATACCGGTACCGTGCGAACACAAGGCCTAACCGCAATAATTTCGTTACGGTTTCATTTCGTGCCGGTATCGTGTGAACGGGGTCTAAGTATCATGGGCACAGTCATGGGATTACGTACCCGCATTTACACAGCCTCGTGTGATCTCGTTGAATCAACTCAAAGATATACGTGGTTTTCCTAGCAGTCACTATGCAGTGTGACTAACGGCCTTACGAAGCGGGAATTTGGAGTGATCAACTTCCCTTGCCACTTCAAAGGTCAAAAGAACAATAAGCCCCACCAGAAAGCCGTAAAATAATAATGACATGTGACTCTAATCTCTCGTATAAGTGACTGTCGACACTAAAACCGGTCATAATAAATTTCTTCTCGCTTTCTTGAGAGTGACGTCAAGGTTAATATCATTTGCACTCTCAACTAATCTTAATATTAAATGTAGGAAATGAGAAATGACTGCTCTGTGAAGGCCAGTTTGCGTAATTTCGTAACTATTTTCTAATGAGAGAATCTCTCCCGAACTTAATTTTCGCTTGAAATTTTCACTTTTAGAGTTGAATTATGCGAAGACTTTCAGCGTTCCCCTCAGATATAATCCTTTTACAACGAAGTTCGTGATCACACCAAGAACATTAAAATAGTTTCCTTGACAGATTTAACCGAAATGAAAATATCAGTCCAGTTGAACGAGCCGAGATTTTCTTGGAAAACGATATAAATTTTAGCCTAAACTAATAAAGCTTGAAATGCGCTGTCGTTTTATCAGATCTTCAATTTTATGGGATTTGAAAATTCGCCTCGAACAAGAAGCCTTAAGTTCAATCTGCTGGAAAGTGAAATACGAAATATGATAATGATTTGGAAACTAAATTCGGCATTAGCATTCATGAACGTGCATTAAAACTTCATGTTGGTCTGACAATTAACGGCATCTCGATTGTTCGCATTTGAAGGTAAAAAATTGAATTATTTTATTAATCACAAATATTAGCCCTGTGTGTATGACCAATTTACGTATTTCTTCTTAGACCTATATTGTTAAAACTCAGTCGTAAATCCTACTTTTCCAGAGCAGCTCCAGATGACTCCGACATTCAAGAAGCTTGAAAAAATGTTTGGGAAAAGGGAGATTGAAAGCGTGTACCTCCTTAACCCTCCTGCAGAGCTGTGTGAACTGTGGCGGAAAGTAGTCGTGTGTTCTTATCGTTTTACCTGACGAAATAAAAGTACTTGAGATACTTCGCCAGTGATTCTTACAAGCCAAGCGTTAGGTCATCTTCCAGTTCTTGGCTTCCCTACGGTACTCAACAGTCCATTCAGATTTCGCCTACGAAACGCTACATGCCCCCTGTCTCATTTGTCTTCTCCGTTGTAAAATTTACTTTGTTTTTGACGTGTGCTACCAACCGTATCGTATTTCCTCTTAGACCGGAGGAAACGGCCGCTGGAATTGAACTCCACCTCATCTCTCAGAAAACGTGTTCCCCATTTTCTTTGAACTCCACCATTCGACGGCAATCGTTTTGTCAAAAGTGTCCACACCTCCTGAGTGCTGTTCTTTTCACACACTGCTAATTTCTCTGTTACTCGCGGTGCTGGAGTCAGTTGATCAACAAAAAAATCTTGTTATTTGATCCGTGTTTAAAGTGTCTTTGTATTA
Organism: Heliopora coerulea; assembly: GCA_030142905.1. NCBI lineage: Eukaryota > Metazoa > Cnidaria > Anthozoa > Scleralcyonacea > Helioporidae > Heliopora > Heliopora coerulea. The sequence continues at coordinate 662,775 of JASJOG010000039.1, forward strand.
ATTAAAGGTTTCGTTCGAACGAGCGGTTGGTACCAGGAAGTAGAAGCTGAAACACATCGCAGACGTGCTGACCTGACTCATTATGAAAAATAAAACCATCATTCGTCGGAGTTTGTGCTGGATGCTCACCTTGGCCAATTTGATAAGAGGTAAGTTGTAGAGTTCTCTTTCAGCAATTTGTGTTCAATGAGAACAAACGTTTGGTGTTGTTAAGAGACAATATCGTCTTTGGCCTGTTTGTGCGTTGTCATTTGTGACAGACTGTGAATTCAAAGACTTATTTTTATTCTTCGTCGTGTTATGTGATCGTGATTGTGATAGTGTGAAGTTCACTTGTTCGACAAATGATGTCTTTGGTTAAAGCACAAAATAGAGCGAATACCTTCGCAGCAGGCAAAGGTATAAACCCCATTTCCGCAAGCAAATGGCAATGAACTAAGAATTCCCCCAAAGCCAGCTTTTCATCCCAACCTCAGCAACAGTTACACTAGCTAAATTAATTTCTGTAGGCTTCTATCACTTGTCTGTGAGTTTGAGAGAGAGCGTGGGAAAGAATATTGCTTAATACAGTGATTAGGGTGGTTTATACAGTAAGAATACACGCGTGACTTGTGAAGCTGTCGCGAGGGACAAAACCTAGGAGACTTCAGGGAAGCCGAAACCTGCAAAATTATTTTACCGGGGATGTGATCTGAGGGGCCGTTCACATTGATATCGATCTAACTTGAATCGATCTAAGACCGATCTGAGATCGATCTCCGTTCGCTTCGTGTAGGCGTTCACACTCGTTTTGATCGATCTCAGTTCGCATTCAAGCGTTCTCACTCAGATCGCTTTTCAGTTAGATCGATCTGAGGTCGATCTAACACGCTAGTGGGAACGGCCCCTTAGACTAAAACGACCGGAAGGAGTGATAAAAGTCCGAGGCCCTGGTATACATTGCATAAGAATGTCATTGGTTGAACCAAGCGGCTATAGATAGGAGGTCGTGTAAAGTAAGCAATGACAGCGTGCTTTTTTTATATATTCACTGCTTAAAACTAAAGAGATATCTCGTCGATATGCTAATAATTTATTTGATGAAGGAATGGTTGATGAAACTGTTACAAAGTATCCTGGTATTCACAAGCATTCATTTCACCTAAATAAATATTCGTGACGAACGTCAAGCAACGAACTCAAATAAGCGCCATTTAAAATGCAAACACAATTTAAAACCCAGTTCGTAGTTGATATTACTGCCCGTACGGCACTCAATTGCCTGTTCCGCTGTGACGTTTTATTATCCATCTTGAACAACAACTTCAAAGCGCCGACGATCAACTTAGTAGTTAATCAGCGGAAACTCTTTTGTCACAAACATTTTTCTCAAAAAGGGAAACTAAATTGTCTTATGACTGGAAGAGCTGACTTCGGTCAATGATTGAACCATAAAGTGAAACCTAACATGGCGAATGTGGGGAGCTTTTTGGACGTCAGTTTCAGACCCCTACGCGGTCAAACGCAGTCATAAAACTGAGGTCGTGGCGTGGCTATAAAGTATACCTAAGAAGGAGGATTAGGATTAGGATTAGTATCATAGTTAGGATATCGTTAAAAAATCCCCAATATGGCCGCCATGCAGATCCACCAATTCCCGTGTGATGTGGATTTATGTGGAAGTTAATTTTCGCGTGTCAAAATCGTGTAGTTTAAGGCTTGATTCCCACCAGAATTTTCCGCACTTACGAAATTTTCTCTCACGAACTTTCAAGTAGAGCAATTTAGGAAAACAAAGAAAAAAACTCGTCGGCGTGGAAAATTCCGTTTAGAGGAAATCAAGGCAGGAACTATTAGTTCAATATAACCGTCCTTATTATACAATTTTGTAATGTTATCAAATTGTATAATTAAATTGAGTAAATAAATAAATAAACCTGGACTTGGTTCAAAAAACGCAACTTTGGGGCCTCTGACAGATAATCGAACTCGCGATCCCACCAGTGCAGGGGTCTGGTAACTGAGCTAGGAGGACTTTTGCAGAGAGCATGGTCACCAGTTGGGTATTATTAGTAAGGAATGATGTAAATTATTATTTAAATTATTTAATAATTATTAAAATTTGTAAGTACTAATTATTTGATTATTAGTTATCATTGTTGATTATTTCCTTTTAATTATTTAGTTATTGTTTAAATTATAATTTCAATTATCTTTCACGTTATTAAGACGATAAACTGGTCCTTTCACGGAAAACCTGCCTTAAATTCATATCATTCATAACTTATAATAATTTACATCATAACAATTTACAATAATAATAGTAATAGTAATAGTTGATAAGATAGATTCACTACAGGAAACTCTCCCGTTCGCGGAATTCACGTGAGACACATTTCTCGTGCTAGACGAGTATCCTGTCAAGAGTCATGATTTCCGCTGGGGTTTTTCGGAAAATTTTTACCAGACATACCAATTATTTAGTTCAATTTCTACTGAAGAACCATAGCACTGGGCGAAAGATCTTTTTCATCTTGCGTTTTTCTTTCTTTCTCTACAGGTCTGGAAGGCTTTTACATCAAACATTCCTCCTCTGGGTTTTGTTTAAGACCTTTGGATCCTTTCGTGTCAACCTACAACTATGGAGACTTTTATTATGTTGGACTTACTAATGATTGTCTACACTCGGCTGCCCAGTTTAGGTATAGAGACAATGGAGCGTTTTTTAATATATTTAGAGATGGATGCATCGTTTATGTAATTGTCCGAGGTATCTGGGTATTTCAAGTGTGGGATGGACGTCCAGACAATGTTGCCTCTTGCCTTAATGTTTTCAGGCAGAATTCTGCAGGCTCACTAGTTTTTAAAAGAACGGGTGAATGTGCCGTGCCAAAGGCGCCCGGTGGGACAGCTCGCACAGATAAATTTTTTCTTCGAGATCATATACAGTTGATTAACTATTGCGATAGAAAAGAACAACAATTCCTGCTTGGTAAGTTATAGCAGTACTGCAGCCGACCAGAATGAATAAAATCCTAAATTAGTTTCTTAGTTAGTATACGGTAGTAAAAGACCATGGCTATCATGCAATTTACCGTACCCGAGACAGCCCGCCATTTAACCGCCAACTTCGAAACAAGAACACATACTCCACACGGTGCCATCGCTCGCAAAACAACAAAAAACGAACAATAAAAGGACACTTGTATAGAACTGTCAAAATTACGTCCAAAACTTTAAAATCAAATCTTATCCTAACCCTAATTCTAATCCTAAAAGAACTTTAAATTAATGTTTAACGGGAAGCCATGTCATTCCAGCATATTGAAAGAAGTACTTCTGTTGTTACACTTAGAGGGAGCTCTGTATTTCGTCATCAATTGCTCATTGCGGAGAACACAGGTACGGTGAAGCGTAGACTAGCCAAAGACCATCAGTACAAAAACGTCATCATTGGATAACGGTCGCTGTAGAGTTATGTTAGCGAGATCACGAAATAAGTAGAGAGAAATTGTGGATCCGCGACGGCGAGGTATCACAAGAGCGACCGGAAGCGAGGAATAACCGCTGAATGACTTCCCTGTCACTATCGTTGGCTCGGCTTCACTTTTCTTTACACCGTCGACTTGCCGGTTTTAAGGTCATAGCAAGAATTCAAAAGGAATATTTCAAAAATTCATGTCGAGTTAATTAAAAGATTACATCTAGGGCTGCGAAGATAACCTGGCCTCCATGCCGCCGCAGTTATAGTCGCCGTCCGAGAGCCGTGCCGTCGTGAATGACGAGGTCTTAAGTGTCAAGCCTAGTAGAATGGTCACGTCATTTAGCTCATTACTGGGCACCTCTACGTTTCTCCTCGAGCCGGATGCGAGTCAGTGTAAGTCAAAGGTTGAATTGTCTCACCGGTGATCTTGACCCAGTTACATGAATCCCGGAATACCTTATTCGGGGATAAATCTCCGTAAATGCACAATGCTATCCTTGCTTTGAACATGTGAACTTAAATGTTTCCTATCAAAACTCGAGCTATTCGCCTTATAATCAGGTCTTCCGATAAGTGCGCCAAATTGTAGAAAAATTGTGCGGTGTTGGAAAGTACAATTGCGCGGCAAAAAATACTAATTGTGCGGAAGGAAAATATTACCTCACAATTCACAAACGTTTATAAGTTTTTAATGAATAACCATTTTACATTAGCAACCAAATTATCATTAATTTATATTTTAAAAGGATCAAGAGTACTATATAGATATACAATTGCTCTCTTTTTCATTACAGCGTATTAACAAAATCTTACAGGTTTTGTTCTGTTATTGACAGATATGGTTTGGATTGTTTTTTCTTGTTGTATATGTTGTGACAATTTTTCCACCGATAGGATTTTTGTTAAAATAGTAATGTGATTGCATCCGAAACAGGGCTTAAACGCGAACGAAATTTTTCTAAAAACAAATTATTTCTAACGTTTATTCGGTTTGTGATATTGATTATGTAGAAATTTGCGAATTGTGCGGCAGACGCGTTCTGGTGCCGATTACGGGAAATGGCACCAGCACATAACATCAGATGGCCTGTTTAATGCTATGTTGTTCATAAAATGTAAGTTCCGCGATCAATACAAGGGTAGCGCTGTTTATACATTTGGACATATCTCCCGGATAAACTGTTCTGGGTATCGTACGATCGGGCAAGTTTCGGGATTCGAGTTACGTCAGGGACTGAAAACACTTTTCGGTGTAAATAGGCTGAAAACATGTGTATTTGTATAAAATTACGAATAATTGACATTGTAGTGAATTATGGGAATTTATTGCACCTCTGAAACTCAAGCAATTCTCAACAATTTGTTTGTGGTTAGACTACTTGCAGTTTCGTTCGCTCCAGCTGTCAAAGTCATCAGGAAAATATCAAAATTACTTTAGTAGTACACAGTTGTCGTGTCTGGAAAACCATTTTGCTAGACTTGATGAACGACTTTGAACAACATTAGACGTTGGTGGGTAAGTTTATGAGTTTCTAGTTTTCGGAAATTGCAATTTTTTTCGCTTTTTTGTACTTGCTTCTACAGATTTCTTCCAAGATTATTGCTTTAAAGGAAAACGAAGGCGCTTCATGCTAAATTCACAAACCTTCTTTCTTTGCGAAAACTTGTTTTCCTAGCAAGACCTGGTTTTGTGACCATGTTTCTTTGGGTCAAGTACTTCATTGAAGTGGCCTTAAAAACGTTCGTCTTGATAGATAATGATCTTTCTGGAGTAGACAGTTATCGTCCAGAGCAATAGAACGCAATTTTACGTTGTCTGTTTAATATTTAGGATCATTCACGAGGGAATATAGAAACATGACTGATTTTGGCTGGTTTTGCGAGCAATGTTTAGTTGGGTCAAGTTTCCTCATTAAAATGGCCTTTGTAATGCTCCGCGTGATGGTTAACTATAGATTTGGGGAAGTGGGGCAACTGGCAAAGGGGCCTGGGGTCCCCGGCCATCCTTAGAAAATTCTGAGCTAATTCTGAGCTACCCTGAACTGTGGAGGAATTTAACTGTCAAGCACTCTCAAATTTGACATATTTAAGTATTTGACGACGTATTGAAGTACTTAAGCCGCACTTCCAAAAATGTGTTCTTGATGTTAGCCACCGCAAAATTCATTAGGGGCCCATCAAAACCCTTCCTCTAGAAATTATCTACTAAATCAATGGTCTGCAGTAGACAGCTGTGGTGGAGCCCAGTCGACGACGCTTTTACGTTGTCTGTTATTTAGGATCGGTTACCAGTGAAGGTGGAAACGTGACCAATGTCAGCTGTTCTCCAAATCAGATTATGGAAATTGTTAACGCAGAATATTACCATGGTGATAGCTGCAGCTTGCCAGCTGCGTGTGTTATGAAACGTCATTGTGATGGACAGAGATTGTGTAACATAACTGTCAGGAACAATTTATTTAACTTTGATCCGTGTCCGGGGAGAATAAAACGTCTTCGCGTGGAATATAAATGTATGGATAACTTAGGGAGCCCTCTTACGTCAGGCAAGTTGCTTTTCGGTTTTTCCTTTTAACTTAAATTAAGCTATCAATTATTATTCAATTAAATTTTATGAACTAAACTTTGTCTGTCTTTAACTTGAGACGAGAACTTAAACAATGAGGTAACTGGAAACTTTGCACTTTAACTGGAAATCATTTACCTTCTTTTTGGTTTTTGAGGGATGGATTTTTTTGCAATTCTTAAGTCAGAAATGGTCCAGTACTGATGTTACGCTGCAAAGACAGTAATTAGCTGGTGCATTAGCTACGTTTTATTATTTTATTGATGAATTTGATGAATTTGTCATTTCATTGAAGCTTGGCTTGGTCCTGTTTTTAAATTCTTTAAAATAATTAAGTTCACTGACCTTTTTACTTTGTATACCACTATGTTTATGTATAAATTTCATCACCACAATTTACCAACCATCTTTAATAAGCTTTTTACCTCTGTTCATAAAATTCATACCTATAACACCGGACTCGTCTCATAAGTTCTTATTCTTTGCCAAAATCTAGAATTAATTTTGGTATTTTTAATATTAGATACCAGGGAGCCAAAATATGGAAGTCCCTTGATCAAGCTGATAAAAATATATCTGCTTCTCAATTAAAAAGAAAGATTGAATCACGTCTCATTGATTCATACTAAATCCTCATTTAAAACAATCCATTAGTTCAAGTCACAAATATTTTTCTGCTCTGCTATATTCCTGACTGTTCAGTGCTTATTTTCTCTGTTATATCTGTATAGTTGAATGTTCCTGTTTGCTTTTTCCGGATGGTTAACTATTCAAATATTGAATATTAAATAAATATCTGCCTGATCTATTTAGCCCTCATGGTTATTTCAGGCAGACAATACCCAGTGTAATAGCGATTTGACAATCTAAAGTAGTATTTTTTTTCTGGGTGCAAATAAATGCTTGTCTTGTTATTAATTGTAAAATTTATATGTCGTTTTGACTTCATCTTCAAACACTGTAATGTCTAGACACAGTCGCACACTCCTGGCTTTCTTAAACGATTGTTTAAAAAAACATAAACGAAACATAGAAATGCGATAATAACTGAAATCAAGTTAATCTACTTGACTCACCTCTAATTTTGGTCTTTCATTGAATAAAACTTAATTTTAATGCGATTTATTGTGAATGACAGTAGGGTCAATACATAAAAAAGTATCGAATTAAACCAAGAGCTAGATCTATATAGGAAAATGTTTCCATGAGCTGTTCGCCAGACGAGCTCAGTCATATAATAATTCAACAACATTAGCTTGGAATATTCTTCTTGTAGTTAACGCGGTCCGGCTGTCTCCACTTCCAAACGAAGGTTTCATCGAAGTCCTTGACGGCACGACATGGAAAAAGGTGGATGATCCAATGTGGGTAAAGAGAAAGCAGATTGCATTGTGCGGCCACTTGGGATATGATGATACTAGAGATAATGGTGTGGTTAGAAAGAAAATAACTGCTGGAGAAAACATAATGTCAGGGGCTCTTCTTTGTAATGGTAGTCGACCTAGCAATGAATCTTGTTGCGCTCATCTCTATCCATCCACCTCAAGTTCTGAATCTACAATCCCGTACGCGAAGTGTGAGTATTTAAATATACGTTTTTGAGATATAGTCAGTGCTCGACCTACGGAGTCTTGCCAAAGATCGTGTGTTGTGAGTGAAGATTTTTTGAAAACTATGTGAAAAAAGCTTGACAAGGTTTGTGTTCAGATACACATCCCATTTTCCTTACATTTAAAAGTGTGATATTGAAAACAACGAGGAATAAAAGAAGACTTTCATGCACTTTTGAGTTTTCAAACATTGCTTTACTCTGTAATGATGCATAACTTACGTAAGACGTATACAATTTCCATGTCATTGAATGAGAATGGAAACAGGTATTGGGACATTAGGGCTCTATGTTTAACCATTTGTTCAATGGAGTGGTCCTTGATTGGAACAAAGAGGTCCAGCGTAGAATGTCAGCTTTCTCTGCAGTTTATTGTAATAATCTACGTCCAATAAATGATATAGCACTTTTCAAAGCTTTTTCAAAGCCACAACGCACCAGAACTCTGAATGTTCACGTTTACATGGAAACTAGTTTAATATCTGCCAGTCAGAGTAAAGCGACTACAGCAATCTAAGGACAGAAGGTCAATATGTCGAACTATATGCGTGACCAGCGTCACGAAATAAAACGACAAACTTGGCAACCTATAAAGGTAGTCACTCTACTATGGTAACTGATCAGTAGGTTTAGCCTTATCCAACTGGAGATCTCCTCTTTACGAGGAAAATCATTAGTACTAGCCAGAGGTAAGTAGTAATATACGTCTTCAACAGGGAAAGGATTCAGGAGATAGACTTTCACCCACTCACCGCTGGATATTTTTCTTTTTGAATAGTAAAGTCTTAGATAGATAGATAGATAGATGTTTTTATTTGGTAAAACTTGCAGCCATAGGCTGAATTATGTTTACATTACAAAATACATTCTCTTCTACTATGTTACACCAGTTCTACAATTTACCTGGAACTAACGGAAGTTTAGAAACGATAGGTAAAAAATTACTCTAATGGACCATTTTTAGAAAGGTCGATGCTAATGTTAAAAGTTCTAAAATAGTAAAATTCAATCTAAAATAGTAAAATTAGTTAAAATTTTAATGTGTTTGCGATAAAAAAGCTGTTTTTAAAACGGTTTGTTCTGAAGTTTACATTAAACTTATGTTTGGTCCTAAGTTCGGTAGCATAGGTATTTGTGGTTTTCGTCACTCATGATATCCAGAAAAAGATTATTCGTTATCTTTTTTCTTCTGGTACTGAGGTGTTGGAGGCCAGTAAATATCAGCGCATCTGCATATGAGGTCCAGGGGTAGATTATTTTCAACGCTCTCTTCTGAATCATTTCCAGGTCATTGGATAGGTAGTTGGACAGGCTGTTGTGAAAGACCGGGCATGCATATTCCAAGATTGGTCTAATACATGTGCTGTAAAATACAATTAATTCCTTAGTCCCATCTTTGGCTCGTTTGAGTTGTGACAAAAAGTACAATCGCTTTCTTGCTTTCACGATGGTTTGGGGAATGTGATCGTTCCATTTTAAATTGTTCGAAACGGTTAATCCGAGGATTTTTGCACACGGAACCACCTCCAATGGGGTATCGTTCACAATAACTGAACCGAAAGTAGCACTTGGTTCACCAAAGCCAATACGTAATTCTTTACATTTCTTTTCATTCAATATAAATTTTAATTCAGAGATTTGGGTTAGTAGATCATTAACTGTGGTCTGGATTCTGCTTTCGCTGCATTTGCCGACTAATTCATCTACAGTTGTGTCATCTACGAACTTCCACATGTCACCACAAGAGACTGTTAGTTTATCGATCATTATTAAATATAGCCATGGGCCTAATTTTGTACCCTGTGGAACTCCGGCGGGAACTTCAGCCCAATCCGAGTAATCCTCTTGGTTTAGCTTTACCCTTTGTTTTCTGCATGTAAGAAAATCTGTAATCCAGTTGACAACCCAATGCGGTAAATTATATGTTTGGAGTTTGGTAACCAATAAGCCATGATCTATCAGGTCAAAAGCCTTTTTAAAGTCAAATAAGATGACTCTGACCGTAGCACCAGTTCCATCGGTAGAACCATTCCAAGAGTGTAACATACTTAAAAGAGCAAACATCGGGCTAGATTTTGGAATTGTGCCAAATTGATTAGGATCAATTCTTTGGAGTACAGTTGGTTTAATGAATTCTTCTACTATATAATCCTCTGCTATTTTGGAGATGATGGGTGTTAAGGATATTGGTCGTAGATGTTTATTTACGTCTCGAACGGGTTTTTGTTTCGGAATTGGAACGACATCCGCGTGTTTCCATATCGAAGGGAGACGCGCTTCTTTATAGGATAGATTCAATATGTCTGAAATAGGTGAGGCTAAGATATCAGCGTTTTCCTTCAATACCCAAGCTGGAATGCCGTCTGGGCCACTAGCTTTGTTTAGGTTTAAGCTTACCAGTTGTTTGAAGACCGAGAACTCGGACGTACAAAAGGATTGGTTGGTTAGTTGGGAATTCTCAATAGCGTCTCGATTCGTAAAACAAGATGGTAATGGGTCGAAGACTTTCATTGGCTCGAGGAAGGTTTGATTTATTAGATTGGCAAGGTGGTATGGAGTGTTGGGTGTTTGGCCAGTCCCACACTCTTGCAATAAAGACATCGAATCTTCGCGATAGGTGACCTGCGACGCCAAACCACTAAGCTTTTTGACTTCCTTCCACCAAATAGACGGCGAGCATTCTTTTAGGTGTTCTACTTTTGACTTGTAAAACTTCGATCGACACGATTTACGCTCGCGGTTTACTCGATTTCTTAGAGTTTTGAACAGACATGTATTTCCTTGGGCTAGGGCCTTTTGACAACTATGAATTGCTTCTTTCAGAGATCGAGACATCCAAGGCGGTTCGTTACAATACTTAATTTTCTTCGTAATGGGAAGTAACGAGTCCAATCCAAATTTAATAATTGACCCTAAGTTCCATCCAAATTCCATCACAAGTATTCTCCGTAGCGATCAACGACTTGACATCAACTTCTTTTAAAAAGGTACTCATCGCAAGACGTTTTGATGGTCTCATGTCTCTGGATTTCACACTAATTTTTGGTTTTGGGATTTTCTGTCTTTCTAAAGGTTGGACTTCCACAGTGTCATGGTCAGAAAGGCCGAAAGCTTGGTGTTTGATTGGGTCATTATAAAAATCGTTCATATTGGTGAAAATTAAATCTATCCGATTCGGACCTCGTGTTGGAAATTTTACAATCTGTCAGAGTTTAAAACCATTGGTTATTTGACATGTGGTTAATTTATTAAAATCACCAAGTAGAATTATTCCGCTATTAGGGAATTTGGTTTCAATTGTTGTTAATGATTCATATAGATAATTGATCGCTTCCTGGTCGTTTCCACCGGGAGGATGGTACATGTTGCACAACATAATACAGGGTATTCCCCAAGGAAGGCGTAAAGGTCTTAGTTTTACCCAAAGAGCTTCAATATTTGTGTTCATCATGTCGTACAATACTTCGTATCCTATTTAGTTTCTTATATAGACACACACACCGCCATGTTGGCCATTGGATCTATCGCGGCGTTCAATGTTGTAACCAGAAACAGAGACGATGTTATTAGCCAGTATAGGGAAGGATTGAAGAGATAGGGTCTCATCCTCTCCATACCAGATGTCTCCTTTTGACTAGTGAAACTGTTTGGCATTAACCAGAGTGAAATAGAAGAGTACGTTCACAGTAGATAAAAGATTAAGGCTTAAAACTTTAAATTTCTATCCTGATACTTTAATGAAGATGTATGGAAGAAAAAAAAAACAAGATTTCGAAAACAAAGGCAGTAAACCATGTTGGCAAAAAGAACAATAATAAATGTTTCAGAAAAATTGGAGGTGTTTTTTAAACCGGTTTCCTGCCAAGGAATAAAGTTTAAATGTGTATAATCGTTATAGACGTTTGTTTCGTTTTTAGTTCAATTCTGTATTGCGTGATTCATTGCGTAAGATTTTGCCTGTCGAATGTTGCAGTAATTGCAGCAATTTATTTGATTTGGTTAAGCCTGAAGTTCTTTTCGTTGGTAATAAACCAATAGACTGTGCCAAACTTAAAATATGCTTCGTGTGATAAAACGTTTTCCACATATTAAGTTAATGCAATGAGAAAAATTGTCTTGCATCAGAGAGTACTGCAACAAGAAACTAATACTTAAGTACGTTTTGTTCAGGTAAAATATGTGATGAACCTTTGCTACAGAACAGTACAAGATTTCCAGACCAAATCTTTTCCGCTAGTGATGCTAATGGCTATGAAGCTAGACCATCCAACAATGGTTGGTGTTCGACAGCCTCGGGAAAACAACATCTTCGAATTGATCTTCAGAGGGAGTTTTACATATCTCATATTGCGACATTCGGAAACAAAGCACAGACAAAGTGGACCAAAACATTACAATTGCAATACAGCCGCACTGAGAGGAAATTGGATTCAAGTGAAGCGAGAAAGGTATTTACATACGAAGACCTGTAGCCGGCACAAATGGCAACTGGTGTTTGGTAAATTCTTTAACTGGGTGAATCAAAAAAACACCGACGATTTAAATCTTGAGAAAATTTTTGAACGCTTGACGGGAATCGAACTCATGACGAGTGAGACACTCTAGCAGTCTAGCTAGTGAGCTAACCAAGACTGAGAAGGAGAGCGAAAGTTACAAATTCGTAATGTTTCGTTTAATAGACTCTCTGTGGCATATTCCACCATTATGGGAGCGATGCTCCCACACCTTGGGTTTTATTACGCCTAATGTCCCCAGTACCCCCTACTACCACTACCTATCAGTATGGTACCTACACACGAGTTGGACAACCAACTCGAGTTTAATGTTAGGAATGTTTGAAGACGTTTATAGAATAAAGTTTGCCATATTAACCTAAGTTTTTTTCGTACGCTTCTCTTTAGTAACCATAACGGAAAACTACTTGTTGCTTTGTTCATTGTTTTGTTATTTTTATCTGAGTTGTTGAATCAAGGCTGCTGGTTACACAACACATATGTCCTCAAATCAAACCAGGCCGCATCAATAACCAATGTCGATAGCTGTCCAATGTCGATAGCTCAATGGTCGGAAAGTCTCACCAGTTATCAGAAGATTACAAGTTTGATCCCCGTCTGGAGCCAGAATCATTTTCTGGGGATTTGAGCTTGTCAAACATGCCATATCATCTCTCATACTTAAGGAATAATACGCATCGTATAGGGCTCAGAAACCTCTCGTGAGGATTTCAGTTAGATAAACGTTGACATACCATCTGTCATACTGCACGAATGCTCATCGTCTGGGGCTTAATTGGAAACAATTTATGAAAAACCAAGCTTGACGGACGTTCACACATCGTTAATATCATACATCTGTTGAACGGTCACTAGTGTTGACCGGCAGCCGACATATTCCTAGTTAGTGACCAGTTTATGATTTAAACTGGTTAACTGTATTGACTCAAGATTCGCGCGGTACCCAGACCTAAACCACATTGTATCAATCATACACTCAATGCACTCGTCCTTTTATTTTCTTTAATACCAGATTACGGGCAACCAAGACGCTTATCGAGCCGCCATAACTAAACTTGATATCGTTCATGCAAGATTTCTCAAGATTACTCCAGATCAGAGAGATTTTTGTATTCGAATCCAATTGTGCGGTGGTCTTGGTAGGACTTTAATTTCATATGTGTCTAAGCTTTTATTCCACGTTGTCCTTCATTTTATATTACATTACATTGAATTCTTTTTCATATTGATTAAGTATGTACAGCCAGTGATTAGGTAAATATTTTTTTATCCTTAGTTTTGCTGCCCAATCCAGTAGAAAATCTTATTGTTGACACTGATACTGCACGAACTGCCCAGATTTCGTGGATGTTGCCCCAAGTTCAAGGACTCAGTAGTATTACCTATTTCGTAATAATTGTGAAAGAAACTGGAACCACGGTCAATTTTACGCGCCAGGGTGACAATAACCAGTACACTCTAGAAAATCTTAAACCTTACCGTTATTATACGGTAAGCGTTGCAGCTGGAAATGCTTACGGGGTTGGCGACAACGTCTCTAAAAGGTTTAGGACAAGTCAAGCAGGTAAAGTTGATCTCTTAAAGTGTATAAGAATAGCTAACAATTGGGGAAGCTAAGTTGGTTTATTTCTTTGCTGGCGGCAGTTCTTCCTTCGACAGGTAAAATTTTCTGGCGTTAGCAGAGTAAAATAAGATTCGTCTTATCCCCCCGGGAAAGAGTTAATGATTTGAAGGTTCTAAGTTAATTTAACTGCGGATTAATTCTCCAACCGACTAAAGCCCGTTTTTTTATTTTAATAATCGCATATTTTCCTCAATTTCTTTTGTTTTCCCAAGTCCCATTAATAACTAATTTACCTCATTAAAATTAATTTGTATTAATACTACCTCCAGTGACGTCAAAATGTGTCGTATTAGGACTAAAACGGCCCACTTTGACGTCACCAGAGGTAGTGTTGGTTGAATTTTGGCAAACATGATATTACAAAGTAATACCATGAAATTTCGGTGCACTAGCAAGTAAACCTCCCACTCGATTCGGGTCATTTAGTAAAATTTCCTCGGGCCTTCTGCCCTCGGGAATTTTACTAAACGATCCTCATCGAGCGGGAGGTTTAACAGCTAATACACCTCATATCATGCTATTACTTATAAGAAAAATGGTTTGAACCCGGAAGAATCAGTACTTGTTGATGAAAGTTGATCATCCATATTTGGGCCGTCTTGAGAAAGACTGTTAGCGACTGACGGTTCGATGACTTCAGCGCCGGTCAACTTTAGAGTTAGACACTAATAATCTCTCTCAAGATTAACCTGGACGTCAATCAATACCATCAATTTTACTATGTATGTCTAAAACTAATGAATAACTCATATATGTATATATACCATGTATATTTTATTGCCTTCTTATGCATTATTTCAATATTTCAGCTCCAGAGTCACCGCCTCAGAATGTAAAAGTTGTCGTTCTAAATTCAACCTCACTAAATATTTCTTGGCAACCCCCGACAGACGATAAACGAAATGGAATAATTGATCACTATACAGTATATCTAAAGGTCAGCAAAGGAAAGGAGAAACAATATAATTATATAAAAAACACGTACGTTGTGCTTGGTAGTCTCAAGAGTGCCACGGAATATTCCCTTAAAGTATCAGCCAGTACAACAGCAGGAGAAGGAACTCACAGTGGTTATGTTTCCCGGATAACAAACCAAGGTAAACAGTGCTATCGGTTAGTTATACTGGGTAAATTTCAGGTAGGTAGGATTGCAAGGTCCAACCGGGATTCCTTAGTGAATAGTCGTGGCTAGAAGGTGTACCTAGGAAGGAGGATTAGGATTAGGATTAGAGTTAGGGTTAGGGTTTGCTTATGGGCTAGGGCTAGGGCTAGGTCTAGGACTAGGGCTAGGGCTAGGTCTAGGTCTAGGTCTAGGACTAGGGCTAGGTCTAGGTCTAGGACTAGGTCTAGGTCTAGGTCTAGGTCTAGGACTAGGACTAGGACTAGGGCTAGGTCTAGGAATAGGGCTAGGTCTAGGACTAGGGCTAGGGCTAGGTCTAGGTCTAGGTCTAGGTCTAGGTCTAGGTCTAGGACTAGGGCTAGGACTAGGTCTAGAACTAACCCTAATCCTAACCCTGATCGTAATCGTAATCCTCCTTCCGTAAACCTTCTATCCACGACCCTAAGCTGAATAGACGACTTGTGTTGCGGTCATTTTAATACCGTTGACAAACCCCATGTGCGTGCGGGGGAATCAGACTCGTAGGATATTGTGCTTTGTTAAGGCATTCTTCCTGATCAGATAAAAGTCTCTGAAAAGGAAAGGTAGGCAATCTGTTCATAATTTCGGAGAAAGCGTTCTAAAATATTTTAAGTTCTTATTCTGTAATTCTCTTACAATGATAAATATTGTTTTGTAGACAGTGCTAAATGACGTCTAAAAGTTGAGGTTTAAAAACGTTTGTTTTTACCCGTGATTGTTATACCCCACTTTCACCAGTCGAGACGAATGCTTCGGTGTTACTTGGCCTGTTGTGATAAAAACTATGGATCTTTTTGGCGTTTCAGTTTGTTTACCCATCTCAGACTATTTGACGTTAATTCGGAGAACAGTTTTTGAGAAACTTAATCATACTCAAATCTGCAATTAAACATTACGATTAAAAAAACGAATGGAAACATTACATGGTCTGAGATGGTCAGTTTTTATGTAAGTGCGTCACTTTGGTGGGGGTGTTGGTCATTCCTTGAAAACAGCCATACAAATAACCTGAACTATAACCCTCACCCGCTGTGTCGTGCGCTGATGTGGCAACCTTTTTCATGACTTTGACGGCCCATAAAATGACAAAGTTAAGAGAAAATGAAACAAAGTGGACGAAATATTCCCAAAGCAGATGAGTAGACTGTTTTGTCGTGAAAAGAATTTTCGAAGTTAAGTCCACTTTAAGAATTGATTTCAGAATTCGTTCGTATTTAGGTTATGTTTCTTGTGGAATATTTTTGGAACTTGTTGAGGTATTAAAACTGTAGGTTTTTGTGCCATATCCTAGATGGACGATCTTTTTGTCTTACGGGGAAACGGTCAAGAGAACTTTTCAGGTTGCTCCCCTTGAGGCCTGCTGGCTCCTTGACTTTAATAAAAATTGTTTTGTCTCTTCCAGTACCCGTTGATGTAAACCCTGTCACGGATGAAAAACTTAGTATTCGTTTTCAAACACCGCCTGCAAAGTTTGGGTAAGTGTTTTACGAGAACGATCATTAATTCTATTTTGAATTCCAAGAAAAGTTTCAGAACGCAGTTGTGGTAACAAAAAGCACTCAAATATGTATGAATGTGCGAGCTTATTTTGACACTGGTCATCAGAACGTTCCTGGTTGTACAAAAATCAAAAGCTATGCGAAGCTGGTAACTTCACATTTCCAATAACAGATTTCTCCTAACAAAAATCTCACGGTGTTGGTCAAATCTAAAGTTTCCTACTAACTTGAAGCGCTCGTAACTGGACTTCTCACCATGAAAAAAGTATCGTTGAAGTCAAAGCATAAGCTCTCTAGTTCGGATAGAAGATTGTAATGAATTCTGGTTACATGAGTCAAGTGCCAAGTGCCAAGTCCCATTGAGAACAAAAAAGGTTGATATGCAAAACGAGAATTCAATTGTATTAACATCGGGTTCACACCCCAATGAAAAAATCTGATTTATTTCGGGGCTTATTTTCAGGTAACTTACAATCAATTTCGCAAAAGAAAACGAAAATTTTTAAAAAAAATTTCGATAGTTAAGCAATGTGTAAATAGAAATTTACAACTTATCTCGCAACTTTTTATTAATTATTTATATAACAAACCTCAAGTTAAAAATAAAGAAATATTCACGATATTTGTCTTTTTGCAAGTATGAAATTTCACAGTTTTATTGCCTTTCGTCATCTCTGTTTGTTTTTCTTAGAACCATTCTGGTTATTGTTCAGGCCAGTACAACCGCCAGCAAACGCCCAGACGAATACCAAATAAAAGAACTATACAACGGTGGTTCGTCGGGCCCTTATGTAACTGCTGTTTTGAGCTCAAGTGACGTGAAAGGAACATTTGTAATCGGTAATGGAGAAAGTTACTGCTCAGGCATTTCTCCTGTCGTTAATCGACCTCTTAAGGAGAAAACTGATTACATAATATTTCTGCGATATATTGAAAACGAGGTAAACAGTTTATTTCCTTACAAGTATCTGCCAAGTCATTTTATACGTACATCAAGATCTGAAATTTAGCATATAAAATAATACTTCGCATCTGAATTTATCACGCGAAAAATATCTTTCAAGGTTTCATATTTGAAAAAATAGAAACATGTCACTTCATACGTAAACAGAGTATGTTACATGCAAGAAACATGTTTCAAACTAAGTTTTCACATGCGAAATTTTGAACGGTGCAAATTCACATAAATGCCAGATGTTATGTGCAGAAAACCAAGCCGACTTGTTTCACGCACAGCAATCAGAGGTGAGTCAACTGTTCAGCCAGAAGAAAGCAAAAAATGTTTAAATTAAACAAGACTTTGGCTCGGCTATAAAAAACGCACAAATGTATAGATGTACATTGTATAAAAGTCACGATCTAACTCCATTCTGTTAAATCCATCGCAAGGAAAACGCTTTTTGTCTAGATAGGACTTCTTTCGTTTAAGTTGGCTAACGCCATATTTAGTCGCCAAAAGAAGTCTAGTGGACAGGAAAGAGTCAAACACACTTACCGTGGTGAAATCGTTGTTAAAGTTAACTGCGTGATTGAACCTACGGAAGGAAAGCTTCCAATACGTTAAACGAGGTATAGGTTTAAAAAAATTTCTTTAGATCCCATCACTAATTTCTTTTCAAGTTTATTGTCCAAACTATTTTAAAAAGGTGGATTTGGTGAATGGTGTGTTGGCAGGGAGGAGCAAAGAGGGGCAATATTACCCTCCCTTCGATTGTTCCTCAAGAATGCATGGATTAGATTGTTCGTAAACTGGTGACATTGAATACTATTGTCTTTAGTCGTTCCATAATATAAAAATAACTTCCCCCGTGATCTTTGAAGTTTAATTTAGCAAATAAATTTGATACGAAACGCAGTACAGCATAGTCCGCTTTCAAACTCAATTCTTCCTAGCTGACCGTGGTGGGATATTTGAAACCATTTGGTTGGTCATTCGTCATAGTCATTAAGTTTAACAGGCTCTTTTGCCCCCCGGCCCAGTGAGAAAATTGCCTACGCCCATGATTTATTTTACGAAACGACAGAATCCTTTTTCCGTAAAGTCAGATTTCTCCTTAACCCCAAAACCCAAATATAATATTCAAGTAAACCAAGGACAAAGCATGATACAAAATGTAACCTTGAGTGACTGCTCGTTTAGTTTGGTATGGGTTTCTTCATGAGAACTCAAGTAAGTCATATTTTCCCCTTGAAAATTCAAATAATTTGTATGCTTTTCTCCTAGAGAACTTGCTTCTGCCTTGTTCTCAGACCGCAACAACCACGACTATCTACTTCTTAACCCAATGATAAGAAATAAAAATTCCATAACTATTCTTTTATTTAGTCATATTTATAGGTAGTGCTACTCTGGTTTGGTGACCAGCGAAAGGTACATGCAAGTTGCTAGAAAACATTCCTTAATTGAAGACTAAAATAGAGTCACCAGGTATTTCCCCTAGATTTAGGAGTCACCGGATATCTTCCTGATAAATAAAAATTAAAACAAGGTCACTGGGTATCTCCCTTGAAATAAAGGTCACCAGATATTTCAAGGGAGATACCCAGTGACCTTGTTTTAATTTTTATTCATCAGGGAGATATCCGGTGACCCCTAAATCTAGGGGAAATACCTGGTGACTCTATTTTAGTCTTCAATTAAGAAATGTTTTCTAGCAACTTGGATGTACCTTTCGCTGGCCACCAAACCAGAGTAGCACTACCTATAAATATGACTAATAGTTCACCTGGTTGCGAAAAAAGACTATTCACTATTCTTTTATTTATTTTTAGGATGATTACTATTCCACTGACTGGAGTCCACCAGCTCGAACAAGTCCGTCCCCAGCAGGTACGACACTTCCATCGTTCTCAACACCTCAATCAACTTCTGGTAAAATTGTCTTTATTGTAAATAATCATAGTTGAAAGTCAATTAGGATGGTCTCTATACCGAACATATTGATATCAAATCCCATATGGATTGTTTGATATGAATTTTTCATTTATACTGACATATCGAGATTTTCGATGTACTGGGATTGTCAGTATACCGAGGCCGTTGAAACTCTAAGAACATTGGGTTTAAGACGAACGTTACAGACAATATACATGGGGGAACTTTACCGTAATGTGAAGATCTTGATGGCGAAGATATCCGATATTAATTTATTCATTTTAATTGGATTTTAAATGATATGTGCACGCACACCTACATGAACACGAGCAAGAACGTACATACACGCAAACATGGACGCGAACACGTACACGTACATGTACACGTGCACGTACACGTAAACGAACACGTACATGAACACGAATGCGGACACGTACACGAACATGTATCCCAATCTTCAAATGGTCGCTCGGCATAAAGTTAAAAATGGATAAATACAACTTCAAAGTGATATAACTTTATCTACGTACGTCACAGGTAACATAAGGACGATTAAACTGAATGGAATTTACAAGGGCGAGTTGATAAGGAACCATTGTAAACCATATACAGTTCGTGTGTCCAGAATATTTTGACATGGGAAACTGGTTCGAGTTTTGTCCAGTGTGGAACTACGATGCACTGCACCGCTCACTTCAGAATCGGCTGATATGAACAATTCATAAAATTCAGTTGAACTGAACGTTGAGACTGAGGGATCCCTTTTCCACTTTAGTTTCACGCAATTGGTTAATTTAAGTCAAGACTTGTAAAAAATTATTCATTTACTCTGAAGATGTTGCATGTGTTGCAACGAAACGTTAGTTAAATAAATATTTTGAAGTTCCACTATTATGAGTTCAATGTGGATCTATATAAAATCCTCTGCTGGGCTTTGATATTCATATCAAATTATTGCAACTGATTTTCATCTGCAATTTTCTCACATATAGTGGCATGTAAATGTGAAAAGACGTCGTTCTACGTCGCCATAGCAACTTTATTGGTTATGAACGTTGCTTCTATCGCTGTGGTGATCTATCTATCCCGATTTCATCCGAAGTTCCAGAATTGCTCAAAAGACACAGTTAATACAGACGTTCAGAACAAAGCTTTCGGAGAAGATGTATATGACGAGGTTCAAACCTCCCCTTCCTCTTCGGGCATCAACCTCGGACACGACAACCCCGGCACTTATGAAGAACTTCATAACCGCGGGAAAGATGAAGACAATCATGTTTACCAACCTTTGAAGAACACAACCCCAGTAAAAATTCGAACATCTAACAAAAAATAAGTTCAAATAACTACAGTATAATTATCTGATTCATTGATCACGGCCATTCAAACGTCGACACTTTTAGAAATTCTCATTTCTTTTTAAATCAGAGACCCTCAACTCTTTCCTGTCCAGCGGTCTTCCTTTGACAAGTAAAATCATCTGGTGTTAGTCACAGTAAGATGATAGGAGACCTACCTGGACCGAAAGGAGGCGGGCTCAGCTCTTTCTTGTCCAGCGGTCTTCCTTAGGTGAGTCAAATAATCTGGTGTTGGCAGAAATAAAATAATAAAAAACCTATCTGGGCAATAAGGAGTTTTAATTAAATGAGATTATTAACGGTGTGTAATGGTGGTGTGCTGTGTGTGCTGTAGTCTACAAGTCTCGATATGTCAAGTGTATATCTAATGTTAAACGGTGTACAAAGGTTACATGTAGGTAATGGTTTGCGACGATGGTATTACGTATGTATTTCCCGTCAGTGAGTTTGGATATATGAAGTACATAGAGATCAAATGCAGCAAAATTGTTGGTTTTTTTTTTTTGTTTTGTGACTCAAAATGTTTTTAAAATATTTCTGGGATTTAAACCTCCAATCAAAGTACCTCAAAACTACTTGCACTTGATCTCTCAAGTGAGGATTTCCGTTAAAAAACCGAAATACTGATACGATCTGGTGACATTAGACGTCCACATTATCCCGGTAAGACTTCAACTGTGCTGCTTTACCACCTCATCAACCGTGAATACAATACAATACAATACAATTTATTTAAACACGGTAAAAATCTTCAGTAATTACAATCAAATAATATAAAATTAACAAAATAACCTAAAGTGTCTAATACTGGTTTACAAGATTGCCGTGTGGGAGTCGGTTTAAGTTTCTAAATACTCGTCTATTGCTTTCCTGAATTGCGAAATCGATTAAAGTTTTCGTATGTTTTGAGGGAGACTATTCCACAATAGTGCTCCACTATAAAAAAAAGCTTCGTTTTAAGTAATTTGTTCGTGGCTTGGGCAAGTTTAATCTCATTTCAGAATTTCGTATATTATGGCCCAAACCACGAACAGAAAAATAATCTTGTAGATAAGTGGGCATATTTCCATTTATTGTCTTGAAAACTAATTTAGCCCTGTGTTTTTTCCTTCTTAAGGAAAGATTATCTAAATACAGGGTATCTAAAAGTATGCCTGCACTGGTACTATAATTAGTTCTCAGAATGACCCTTGCTGCTCGGTTCTGGAGTTTCTGTAATTTACAACTAAGTGTTTCACCGAGACCATCCCAGACCGAGCAACAATAGTCGAAATGAGGTTGAATTAATGCTCGATAGATTTGGACCGCTGTGTCAGTTGTTATAAGCGGTCTTATGCGTTTTAGAGAGCCAATAGCAGAAACAATTTTTTTAGATATTTTGTCAATATGAACGGCCCAGGTAAGATGTTGGTCAATATATACCCTAAGGCCTTAACTGAATCAACCCTCTTAATCTCATAATCATTGGTTTTTATGACTGGCTCATCATTTATAGTTGTCATTTTTTGCCGAGATCCAATTGTCATAAACTCAGTTTTAGGATGGGGTTGCTGTACGCAAATTACTGCATAAAAGCAAGTGACGAAGGATGAAAATTATTCACCTGAACAAACTCATGATTTGTGATTTTGATGCCATCTGTCTCTTACGAGACAATCGTTGACTAACTTTAGTTTTCTACCAACATCAACTAACCACCAGAATCCTCTACGTTCTACTCGTCCTGTCACTTATAGAAATAACCTCACAATCACGCAATGTTTACTCAGCGACAACGGTGACCGTGCGCTGCTCATTAAACTCAATTTTCGTTGTCGTACTTCGTGATGAGAGTTCGATTTTCCTTTCAATGACAGCTCTTGGCGAAAACACCTTCCGGATGGCCATGATCGCTCCTGTTCAGTCGGTGTGAATCTTAACTAGGATGTTCCGCTCACACTGGTTAAAACATCTTGAGACGTTTTGATAACCTGAGCCCGTTAAAACAACTTCGTGTATGCGCCCAGATCTATTTAACTCCTTGAATGAATGAATGAATGAATGAATGGATCCACTAACCACGGACACTTATTTTTAAGCGTAAGCTTAAGGTAGTATTGATCAATCTTTCTCACAATAAGGTAGTTCTACCTCAAACTTCGATCGAACGTCGCATGCATAATTTAAACTCTTTAGACGCCAAGGTTAAAAACTGCTTTCCTCGGTTTTAACAGGCCAAAGTTTCCGTCCCACTTCGGTCTTGCGATGCACCAAAAAGATCAGCGAAGCGATATGACATTAAGTCGATGATTTCAGTCATGGAGAAGAAATCCCAGGACTCAATCGAAGGAGAAAATTATCTTCCTCGTAAGTACAGAGACTGGCGTGCGGAAAGCAAGACAAAGGGAATTGAGGACAGGAAAGAAGAAGACGAAGAAAGCCCTAAGCTTCCTGATGAACTGGAGCCCATGTTGAAAGATATTCGCGACGATGACGTTGATGAAATAGCAGGTTCAGTGTGCGCAATACTTTTTGATATAATAACGCCATGATTACCTCGTATTCTCTTGTTTAAGAAGACAAGGAGAGAGATTTAATTTTTAAATTCCCTCATCAGGAAACAAATCCCGGATTAAATTCTCCCAATGCATGTTGGTGGGGGAAATTTAGAAAAAAGTTTCCCTGTTTAACCCTTTGCTGTCCTAGAGTTCTCCCCTTGACGAGTAGAAATCGCCTGGCTTCAGCCATAGTAAAGTACCAAAGTCGGGTATGGACCTGAAAGGGTTAGAGAGAGAAAGTTGACCGAACTCTATTTTATCCCGATGCCATGGACATTTTTTTTCTAGATGACTTCAAAAACGAGCTATTTTATACGCTCCTTGACGAAGTAATTTTTCACTACTAGTGTTGCGTAAGGTAGGCAAGCCAGTGACAAGTTTCTTGAAAAAAGCAAGCGTACCTTTTTCACATTTAAAAACAAATCACTTTCATAATTTTCTTTTGTATCCTCCTCGTGAAATACTGATGGCTTTTTTAATTAATGTCAACATTTTGGTTCAAGTAAGTGATCATTTTTTTCAATTGTTAGTAAACAAATCTATATTTTGCTATTGCAGCTGTTCTTGGTTTGTACAGTTTAATCACGCAAGAGGAGAGCCTGGCGATAGAGAGCGAGACACAAAGCAAAACTATTAAAGAGTATGGTCTCAAAAAGCCAGGTACCTTTCTAGCAAGTTTTCGAGAACGCCTAACCTGCAATATTTTCTTTTTGTTGTCACTATTTTCCGATATCTTGAAGAGCTTGGTTCTCAAAAAGCTTGATATATTTCTGAGAAAATTTCCGAGAAAGCCTTTCTTGCAATTTTATATTTTTGTTAATATTTGTTTTCTGTATATGTGTACTTTTCCTCATTTTCTCAGTTTTTCGATCGACGTTGTAATAGTTTTATAACTTCAGTGGATACCGCTTAGTCCTATCTTTTTGATTTCTTTTACCATTTACAAATACCTCTACGAGAATTAGTCGAAGACTATTAATACGATTTCTGCGGAGTCGTGTAAGAATTAATCCAAAGTTGTTCAAAAGCAGCTTACTTTCGTAAGCGTTTAAAACTCCGACGTTCAACCTTCTAGGAATCGTTCAGGGTAAAAGACCTAAATCCATGCCGGATGTTTTACAGACGCCAGATACGGTTCAAATATCAGTGATTCTTCAGAGACTTAGAAGTGGTGATCCCAGTGTGACGGAAATAGCCATGAATAACTACAAGGATGTGGACAAGGTTTTGATAGAAGTGGCTGACCTTCTGAAGACAAATAAATCTGTTCGCAAACTATCGATTGCCAATACTCAGATAAAGTCAACAATTTGCCAGGCAAGATAAACTAAATTAACTGCACTATTGATGCGGTAGCCCAAGTGTACCTTATGACCTTAAATGAAATCTTATCCGGCCGGATCAATCTTCTATTATTATAAGTGTCTAGATATTTTTTTAAGACACAACCGGGAACTGTTGCGAAAAATGCAACTTTGGGCCATCCGGCTGGGAATCGAACCCGCGACGTCGCGAGTCTAGCGCGATGCTCTGCCACCTGAGCTACGGAGGCCGTTGCCGAGAGCATGGTCACGAGTTTGTGCCGGATGACCAAAACTTGCATTTTTTGCAGCAGGTCCCAGTTGGGTCTTAAAAAATATCTAGACACTCGAGATTTTCTTCCTTCAAAAATCATCAACTTAACAGTTAGCGGTCGAGTGTAAATGCCATGATGTTCTATCCAATATGGCCTTCTATTATTTTACTCTGGCTTACGCCAGACGATTTTACTAGTCAAAGGGAGACATCTTGCTGGGAAAGAGTTCAGCAAGCACAACGAGAACGTCGACTTGGACGACGTTCATACGACGGAATTTTTCATTTAAATTAAAGAGAATGAATACTTCTTAGTCTCCATAAAGCAATCCTTTAGCCGTCCTCGTTCTGAGTAGAATGTCATTCTGAGAATTTCCATGAATTAAGAACGTTTACTCACGGGGCGACAGAAGCTGTTAGCTCAGTTTCATGCCATCCCTTTCCTCAGATTCCCTCCAGAAACGTTAAAACATACATACATACATACATACATACATACGAACTTTATTTAATCACGGAAATCTCACTCAAAACTTTTTGGAGGTTAAAAAAAATACCCATCTAGCATCCAATACCGAGTCATTTATCACCGGTAACTTATTACCGTACAGACCATAAGCCATATTAGGATCCCAGTCATGACTTTTCCCAACATTTCACAAAAAGTCTCATATCCGTTCCCCCCTCAACTTTCTACTATGGTCAACGCTATTGATACCGACTCTGACATTGCACGGCCTGACACCGGCCTCTGAGTTACAACGCCACCGTTTAACCACCTCAGACATAAACATATACTTTTAAGTCTTTTTTGCACATTTTTAAAGTACTAATATATTGTTTCCCTTTTCGTTAGAAATTTGTAGAAACTATGAAAGTGAACACAACTTTGGAATCCATAAATATGGAGTCGAACAATCTGGCTGGTGATGTGATAACGGTAGGCCACTCATGTACATTAAAGCAGTTATAAAACCGCAATCAGCCGACCATGCTTAGAAAGTAAAGATGTGAATAATAAATCGAAAAATCTTATCTTGATACTTGAAGTTTAAGTTAAAGCACAACGGTACAAAATTACCCTCTGTCTTGTTTTGTTTTAACTTGAACGTAGAGTCTCAAGACTCGGTGTATTTACCGTCATTTTGACTAACATAAATACACACACATGATGGTGATGGTATAGATAGTCCACTTTAGTGTAGTCTAATTGAGAAAGACTGCTGGTGACTGACGTTTCGACGGCCTCAGTGGCGGTCATCTCAAGGTGCTGCATATCAATCGATGGTTTTGAACCTCACCCTTAAGGTTCAACAGGGAATGATAAGGCGGCCGCGATGAAGATTACGTACAATACAAGTTAATAAGATTCTTTTGTTAAATTCCACCCACGGGTATATAAGGAAGTGTGGCTGAAACAGCTAAAACGACGGAAGATTAATCCTGATTGAATATGTCCTCAGGATGTTTTCTTCAAGTTGGGAGTTGATTACAGTTGACTACAGTTGACTACATTTGACCAAAGTTGACTACAGTTGACTACAGTTGACCAAAGTTGACCAAAGTTGACCAAAGTTGACCAAAGTTGACCAAAGTTGACCACAGTTGACTACAGTTGACTACAGTTGACTACGGAGTTACATCAGAAGCAGTTTTTGCATCGCCACTTTCTTAATCATGGCTTACCTTGCAGGTGTTCCGTTTGGGATGGGCGGAGTGTATCTTGCGGTTGCCTCCCTCTCCATTCTTCCCTTCCTCATTTGTCACACGAGCAAGTCGAACTCCACCCTCCCCGCAGCAGAACGCCTGCAATACAGCCAACTTCAACCCTTATTTCTAACTAACTGGAAAAGCCAGGAATCCCACGACTTTTACGCAGTTCATGATTTTACAAATTGAACTGAACAATATCCCCTGAACTGGATATACAGATGTGGGCTCTCGGGGTTACGTCAATACATTTACGTCAGTACATAAACCCATCGCTGCACCACAGTAACGAACAACAGTTTTATATGTAGCCCGAATCATCAACTTATCAAGGTTGACTTGACAACAATCTTGAGGCAAGCCTGGCAAGGTGAAATGAGTTTGTCGTTCTTAAGTGTAGTACCATAAAAGCCTAATAATCTTCAGGAGTAATGCTTATTTAACTTCACGCCTTAAAATGAAGGAATTTACAGGAGATCGCGGGCTGAATATGCCTGTTTCAGGAATACTAGTAACACTTGGTCTAACCTGACAGTTTGGAGCGCTAGCGATCGGTGATGCCAAGCTAGTCTTCCAATATCTGTTTACTATCTTCAACTCAATGCAGGGTCTTCTAGTGTTTATCTTTTACTGCGTTCTCTCAGTTCAAACCCGGACAAAATGCCAGACACTTTTCGGAATTGACCAAGGGAAGGATTCCAATACCGGCTGCACAGGAACGTACAATTCTGCCCTGGAACATACAACAAACATAGAGTTGAAGAAATTTAAAGCACGGCTTGATAAACGGCTTAAAGAACGGCTTGAAGCCGCCGAGTGAATTCAGTGAGCAAGCTATGGCATGATATCAAAGCGAGAGGTCTATTCTTGGATAGTGTATGTATTTGACCTAAATCGCAATCGAGACCCTTGACATGGTAATACTAACGCACATATGTAATTGAGTAATAGCATGGGTTGAAGGAAGTCAGTAATTAAATTTGCTTTCGAGGGAAGACTTATGGAAGAGATTTTACAAATCCTGCCGAGAAGCTTGACTTGTAGTAGGAGATCAAAGATTGATGTATTTGACCCGCTTGTACAGTCTGTTTCTCGAAGAGAAAGGTTGTTTGTTTTCTAATTTTATTTAGTGTTATTCACGAGGGAAATATTGTACAAGACAAAGGATACTCTTTGTTACCTTCTTGATCAGAGGGAAATGAGTGGTTTAAAAGTCCTCGGAGAACCAAGGAATTCGAGATTATTATGGTATTACCGATTTTTTGATTACTTATACCTTCAAAGACATATGCGTAGAGATATATATATATATATTATATATATATATATATATATATTTACTCATATATATATGAGTAAATGATCGCGTAAGCGTGAAACACCGTGTAACGACAGTTGCTCAAAGCTATAACTTAATAGACTATCAAAGCTCTACACCTTTGTATTGAGCACTCTTCTCTTCAGAGACCAAACAGCTACATTTATATATATATATATATATATATATATATATATATATATATGAGTAAATTTCATCTTACTAAGTGTAGATGTTTGTAAGCTTGGATATATGTATGATGAAAAGTTTGTTCTCAAGCTTTTATCTCAGAAAACTTCTGAGCTCCCCAACGGGAATCGAACCCGTGTCTCCCGATTGCCGGTACGGTTGTTTTGCCACTACACTATAGGGTCTCAGACGGCAAGCATGATGTTAATTAGAGACCTGGTTCGAAATATTGATATGCCTCTTTCGTACTTGAAAGCTGAACATACCTGTAATGTGATATTGTATGTACAATATCACATTACAGGTAAGTTCATATGATATATACAGGTATATATCAATATTTCGAACCAGGTCTCTAATTAACATCATGCTTGCCGTGTGAGACCCTATAGTGTAGTGGCAAAACAACCGTATCGGCAATCGGGAGACACGGGTTCGATTCCCGTTGGGGAGCTCAGAAGTTTTCTGAGATAAAAGCTTGAGAA
The DNA here is from genome assembly GCA_030142905.1 of Heliopora coerulea. Lineage (NCBI taxonomy): Eukaryota > Metazoa > Cnidaria > Anthozoa > Scleralcyonacea > Helioporidae > Heliopora > Heliopora coerulea. Next base: position 691,238 of record JASJOG010000039.1, read on the forward strand.
CAAACTTTTCATTATATATATATATATATATATATGATGAATATATATATATATATATATATATATATATATATATATATACCTAATTGCTAATAATTATATATATTTAAATATCGAATTTCAAACACAGCTAATTATGTAAAAAAAAAAGATAAATGTAAATACCAAGTGAACTTCCCAGAATACTTTGTTTTGCAATGCGTTTGGCCACTTTAGCTGCGGCTCTTCAGGCTTTACAAATTCTAATTAATGATTGTGACGTCAATTCTTACCAGTTTCTTAAGTGTCTGTAATTAAGTAATTAGGTTGAGTTAAGAGAAGGTTTAAATTTCCCCACTCATTTTATAAAAAGGAAAAACAGTAAATTTTATTGTTTTGTTTGCTGCACATTGTGCAATGTGTGCACTGACCGGAAATATGCGGTATTTTTCTTCGCGTATATGTTGTCGGTGTAGTGTCATTCTCTCACGTAGTTTTTTTCTTGTTTCACCAATGTAATTCTCGCTGCAGCCCATGCAGGTTAGGACATATAATAAAAATTTGGTGTTACAATCCATTTCATGTTTTACTTTGAAGGGCTGGTTGGTGGTTTTGAACGTAAATGAATTCCCGACGATTACTTGTTCACATGTTGTGCAACGTTTTCCTCCACACAGTGAAACTGTGCCCTGGGTTTTGTTTGTAAATCTTAATCTTACTAATAGCTGTCTTAAGTTGGGTGGTTGTCCTCTACTGTGAATGAATTTCAATCCTCCTAAAATGGTTATCATCCGAGGGCTGTCTTTAAGTATTGTGAGTCCTTTCTCTAGCAGCGAGGTGATTGGTGGATTGTTTGGACCAAATGTTGTGACCAATGTGAGGGTGTTTTGAGTGGTCGGAGGTGGTCGAGTTATTCTTAGTTCATGTTGCTTAATTGTCTTAGCTTTAGTTATCCCGTTGTTTGCTAGGTCTTTTGGATAGCCTATTTTACTGGGTAGGTCACTAAGTTCTTGCAGTTCTTTTTCTTTGTCGTTATCTGAATCCACGATCGTGCATAGCCTGCGTGGACCCATGTGTCCGACAAGTCATCTCAGTAATGAAACTTGTGTGAACCTGGAACGAGACAGCTCCAGTCTCAACTTTCAGTCCTGCAAGAATGCGTTAGGCCCGATCCTTTCAAGATCACCAGTGATTCGGATTTTGAGGACGAAGATGACGAACTTTTTTTTAAGTCTGATGCGATGACAGAAATTGAGTGAAAATTTCATTGTTGGATTGTGTGAAAATGTTTTTGTTTTTAATTGCTCATTCTGATATTGAGAGCTCAGTTAACGAACCTTCTATCTTTTATTACCAACGATGATGACGGTGAAATTAACATTGTGTAAACATTTGCGTGAAATCGTGTGAATATTTTCTGTTTTTGAGGTTGAAATATTAAATTCTGAAATAAACGCCCTTCTCTAATAAACGTCTCCATTTAGAGCTCAATTCTCAAATAAACTCACAGGGCGTCTTTTGGAATTAAGTACGGCATAATCCTTTCACAACGAAGTTCGTGATCACATCAAGAACATTAAAATATTCTTAATACGCACGCTCTCAAGCTGTTTTCTCAGAAAAACGTTCTGAGTCCCTGACGGGAATCGAACCTGTAACCTTCTGATCGCCGGTGAGACGCTCTAGCCATTGAGCTACAAAAACTCAGATGGTGAGCGAAGGTTAAATTTGTGTACTGGTTCGTATATCTGAGTCTTTGTAGCTCAATGGTTAGAGCGTCTCACCGGCGATCAGAAGGTTACGGGTTCGATTCCCGTCAGGGACACAAAAAATTTTTCTGAGAGAACAGCTTGAGAGCGTGCGTATTAAGAACATAATAACCAAGCTTCCACAATTACATCATTGATTAACATTAAAATAGTTTCCTTGACAGATTTAACCGCAGTGAAAATATCAGTCCGGTCGAACGAGCCGAGATTTTCTTGGAAAACGATATAAATTTTAGCCTAAACTAATAAACCTTGAAATGCGCTGTCGTTATATCAGATCTTCAATTTTATGGGATTTGAAAATCCGCCTCGGACAATAAGCCTTAAGTTCAATCTGCTGGAAAGTGAAATACGAAATATGATAATGATTTGGAAACTAAATTCGGCATTAGCGTTCACGAATGTGCATTAAGAAATATTTCAAACACGAGTTGGTGTTCTTCCTCCGATTTCTAAATACAGAGAAGCGAGTTTTAAAACGAGGCGAAGCCGAGTTTTTTTAACGAATTTCGAGGTATTTAGATATCGGAGGAAGAAAATTTAAAGAGTGTTTTTAATTACTTCTCAAACGAATCAGTATTTTCGGCGAAAATCCAGCGGAAAGTTAGCAAAATTCAGCTGTAATTTCCCTCCGATTTCTAAATACTGACAAATAATGTATTTCTTTTGTTGTTGCTTTATGAATTATTAATGAGTTTGAGAATATTTCATGTTGGTCTGACAATTAACGGCATCTTGATTGTTCGCTTTTCATTTTGGGGATAAAAGGTTGAATTATCTTATTAATCACAAATACTAGCCCAATGTGTATGGCCGATTTACGTATTTCTTCTAAGATCTATATTGTTAAAACTCAATCGTAAATCCCAGTCCTCCGCAGCGGCTCCAGATAACTCTGACTTTCAGGAAGCTTGGAAAGAAATACAGTAGAAGGGAGATTAAATAAGTGTACCTCTTATTCGTCCTGCAAGGCTGTGTGGACTGTGGGGGAAAGCGGTCGTTTCAGAAGCCAGAGCCAGCCGACAATTTAAAAAAAACTACAAGATGAAACATATTTCGAAGAGGAACATCTTGAAAACTCAGAATACGAGTCAAAATAAAGACGCAAGTTGAATCAGTAATATTTCGGTTCTATTTCAAAACCATCATCTTGCGTCCTGATTTTGTCTCGTATTCTGAGTTTTCAAGACGCCCCTTTCGGAATATGTTTTATCTTGTATGTAGTCGTGTGTCCTTATCGTTTTACGTGACGAAATGAAAGTACTTGAGATACTTCGCCAGTGATTCTTACAAACCAAGAGTAAGGTCATCTTCGAGTTCTTGGCTCCCCTATGATGCTTAACAGTCCATTCAGATTTCGCCTACGAAACGCCTACATTCCCACTGTCTCATTTGTCTTCTCCGTTGTAAAATTTAACTTGATGTTTTGGACGTGTGCTACCAACCGTATCGTATTTCTTCTTAAACCGGAGGAAACGGCCGCTGGAATTTAAGGCGCGGGGGTCCAGTGTAGATAGCTTCGATAAAACAATGACGAAGGCCCTTCATCAGGAGATCAGTAGCATGGAATACAAAAACACGTGGACTTTTATAGTAAAACTAAAAAAGTGTGTCAGGTGACAAAAATGAACCAGTAGAATGAATGTTGTCAAAACAAACACAAAACAATGAAAAGGAACCACATTCATTCTATTGGTTCATTTTTGTCACCTGACACACTTTTTTAGTTTTACTATAAAAGCCCACGTGTTTTTGTATTCCATTCTACTAATCTCCTGACGAAGGGCCTTCGCTCGAAACGTCGAGGAGCTTTTTTTCTATCCTTTAGATAGTGTATAACCTCAGAACGCTGGAATTTAACTTCACCTCCTCTCTCAGAAAACGTGTTCCCCACTTTCTTTGAACTCCACCATTCGACGGCAATCGTTGTATCAAAAGTGTCCACACCTCCTGAGTGCTGTTCTTTTCGCACACTGCTAATTTCTCTGTTACTCGCGGTCCTGGAGTCACTTGATCAATTAGAAAATCTTGTTATTTGATCCGTGTTTAAAGAGTCTTTGTACTAATTAAAGGTTTCGTTCGAACGAGCGGTTGGTACCAGGAAGTAGAAGCTGAAACACATCGAAGACGTGCTGACCTGACTCATGATGAAAAATGAAACCATCATTTGCCGGAGTTTATGCTGGATGCTCACCTTGGCCAATTTGATAAGAGGTAAGTTGTAGAGTTCTCTTTCAGCAATTTGTATTCAATGACAACAAACGTTTGGTGTATTTAGAAACAATACCGTCTTTGGCACGTTTGCGCGCTGTCATTTGTGACAGACTGTGAATTCAAAGACTTATTTTTATTCTTCGTCGTGTTATGTGATCGTAATTGTGACAGTGTGAAGTTCACTTGTTCGACAAATGATGTCTTTGGTTAAAGCACAAAATAGAGCAAATACCTTCGCAGCAGGCAAAGGTGTGAACCCCATTTCCGCAAGCAAATGGCAATGAACTAAGAATTCTCCAAAAGCCAGCTTTTCATCCCAACCTCAGCAACAGTCACAATAACTAAACTAATTTCTGTAGGCTTCTATCACTTGTCTGTGAGTTTGAGAGAGAACGTGGGAAAGAATATTGCTTAATACAGTGACCAGGCTGGTTTATACAGTAAGAATACACGCAGGGCCGTCGCGAAGGAAGTTGAACTGGGGGGTGTGAGCATTAATTTTGCCGACAAATGGGCGTGGTCATTGGGCGTGGCCAATCAAAAAGTGAAAATTTTTGATTGATATATTTGGCTACCATCGTTGCGAAACGCTGCGGTCAATAGGTCAGCCGTCAGCGTGGTCATCGTATACGTTATGTAATAACGCTAAAAGAAAAAAAAATGTTCGGCGACTACGATTCCGATCGGCGAATGCTTATAACAGCAATACTGTGAAAGATAGCAGAAGTGATATTTTTACCTATACTAGTGTTGCTCAGTGTGCTGAGTATGTATTAACTATGATGTATTCTATTGCGGTGCCGGTGAATTGTTTATTTATAGAGATCTCTCTAAAGGCCGAAGCAGTCAAACAGTTTTGCCGACAAACTATTCATTTGCCGACAACGGCAGTTTTATAGGGGGTATCACACCCCCGACACCCCCCCCTTCGCGACGCCCCTGAATACACGCATGACTTGTGAAGCTGTCGCGAGGGACAAAACTGAGGAGACTTCAGGGAAGCCGAAAGCTGCAAAAATATTTTACCGGGGATGTGATCTGCGGGGCCGCTCACACTGATATCGATCTAACTTGAATCGATCTGAGACCGATCTGAGATCGATCTCAGCTCGCTTCGTAAAGGCGTTCACACTCGTTTGGATCGATCTCAGTTCGCATTCAAGCGTTCACACTCAGATCACTTTTCAGTTAGATCGATCTGAGGTCGATCTAACATGCTAGTGTGAACAGCCCCTTAGACTAAAACGACCAGTAGGAGTGATAAAAGTCCGAGGCCCTGGTATACATTGCATAAGAACGTCATTGGTTGAACCAAGCGGCTATAGAACCAAGCGCGCTTTTTTTATGCATTCACTGCTTAAAACTAAAGAGATGTCTCGTCGATATGCTAATAATTTATTTGATGAAGGAATGGTTGATGAAACTGTTACAAAGTATCCTGGTATTCACAAGCATTCATTTCACCTAAATAAATATTCGTGACGAACGTCAAGCACCGAACTCAAATAAGCGCCATTTAAAATGTAAACACAATTTAAAACCCAGTTCGTAGTTGATATTGCTGCCCGTACGGCACTCAATTGCCTGTTCCGCTGTGACGTTTTATTCTCCATGTTGAACAACAACTTCAAAGCGCCGACGATCAACTTAGCAGTTAATCAACGGAAACTCTTGTCACATACATTTTTCTCAAAAAGGGGGACTAAATTGTCTTATGACTGGAAGAGCTGACTTCGGTCAATGATTGAACCATAAAGTGAAACCTAACATGGCGAATGTGTGGAGCTTTTTGGACGTCAGTTTCAGACCCCTACGCGGTCAAAGGCAGTCATAAAACTGAGGTCGTGACGTGGCTATAAAGTATACCTGAGAAGGAGGATTGGGATTAGTATCATAGTTAGGATTTCGTTAAAAAATCCCCAATATGGCCGCCATGCAGATCGACCAATTCCCGTGTGATGTGGATTTACGTGGAAGTTAATTTTCGCCTGTCAAAATCGTGCAGTTTAAGGCTTGATTCCCACCAAAATTTTCCGCACTTACGAAATTTCCTCTCACGAACTTTCAAATGGAGCAACTTAGAAAAACAAAGAAAAAAACTCGTCGGCGTGGAAAATTCCGTTTAGAGGAAATTAAGGCAGGAACTATAAGTTCAGTATAACCGTCCTTATTATACAATTTTGTAAAGTTATCAAATTATATAGTTAAATTGAGTAAATAAATAAATAAACCTGGACTTGGTTCAAAAAACGCAACTTTGGGGTCCCTGACAGATAATCGAACTCGCGATCCCACCAGTGCAGGGGTCTGGTAACTGAGCTAGGAATGCTTTTGCAGAGAGCATGGTCACCAGTTGGGTATTATTAGTAAGGAATGATGTAAATTATTATTTAAATTATTTAATAATTATTAAAATTTATAAGTACTAATTATTTGATTATTAGTTATCATTGTTGATTATTTCCTTTTAATTATTTAGTTATTGTTTAAATTATAATTTCAATTATCTTTCACGTAATTAAGACGACAAACTGGTCTTTCACGGAAAACCTGCCTTAAATTCATATCATTCGTAACTTATAATAATTTACATCATAACAATTTACAGTAATAATAATAGTAATAGTAATAGTTGATAAGATAAATTGACTACAGGAAACTCTCCCGTTCGAGGAATTCACGTGAGACACATTTCTCGTGCTAGACGAGTGTCCTGTCAAGAGTCATGATTTTCGCTGGGGTTTTTCGGAAAATTTTTACCAGACATACCAAGTATTTAGTTCAATTTCTACTGAAGAACCATAGCACTGGGCGAAAGATCTTTTTCATCTTGCGTTTTTCTTTCTTTCTCTACAGGTCTGGAAGGCTTCTACATCAAACATTCTTCCTCTGGGTTTTGTTTAAGACCTTTGGATCCTTTCGTGTCAACCTACTACTATGGAGACTTTTATTATGTTGGACTTACTAATGATTGTCTACACTCGGCTGCCCAGTTTAGGTATAGAGACAATGGAGCGTTTTTTAATATATTTAGAGATGGATGCATCGTTTATGTATATGTCCGAGGTATCTTGGTATTTCAAGTGTTCGATGGACGTCCAGACAATAGAGGCGCTTGCCTTAATGTTTTCAGGCCGAATTCTGCAGGCTCACTAGTTTTTGGAAGTAAATGTGCCGTGCCAAAGGAACCAGGTGGGACAACTCGCACAAAAAATTTTATTGAAGGAGATCATATACAGTTGGTTAACTACTGCAATAGAAAAGAACAACAATTCCTGTTTGGTAAGTTATAGCAGTACTGCAGCCGACAAGAATGAATAAAATCCTAAATTAGTTTCTTAGTTAGTATACGGTAGTAAAAGACCATGGCTATCATGCAGTTTACCGTACCCAAGACAGCCCGCCATTTAACCGCCAACTTCGAAACAAAAACACATACTCCACACGGTGCCATCGCTCGCAAAACAAAAAACGGACAATAAAAGGACACTGACATTGTCCGTCACACTCGTGTACAACTGTCAAAATTACGCCCAAAACTTTAAAATCAACACTAATCCTGACCCTAATTCTAATCCTGAAAGAACTTTAAGTTAATGTTTAATGGGAAGCCATGTCATTCCAGCATATTGAAAGAAGTGCTTCTGTTGTTACACTTAAAAGGAGCTCGGTATTTCGTCATCAATTGCTCATTGCGGAGAACACAGGTACGGTGAATCGTAGACTAGCCAAAGACCATCAGTACAAAAACGTCATCATTGGATAACGGTCGCTGTAGAGTCATGTTAGCGAGATCACGAAATAAGTAGAGAGAAATTGTGCATCTTAAGATCCACGACGGCGAAGTAACACAAGATGGATCCGGAAACGGGAAATAACCGCTGAATGACTTCCCTGTCGCTATCGTTGGCTCGGCTTCACCTTTCTTTACACCGTCGACTTGCCGGTTTTAAGGTCATAGCAAGAATTCGAAAGTAATATTTGAAAAAATCAGGTTGAATTAAATAAAAGATTACATCTAGGACTGCGAAGATAACCTAGCCTCCATGCCGTCGCAGTTATAGTCGCCGTCCGAGAGCTGTGCCGTCGTGAATGACGAGGTCTTAAGTGTCAAGCCTAGTAGAGTGGCCACGTCATTTAGCTCATTACTGGGCACCTCTACGTTTCTCCTCGAGCCGGACGCGAGTCAGTGTAAGTTAAAGGTTGAATTGTCTCACCGGTGATCTTGACCTAGTTACATGAATCCCGGAATACCTTATTCGGGGATAAATCTCCGTAAATACACAATGCTATCCTTGCTTTGAACATGTGAACTTAAATGTCTATTCGCCTTATAATCAGGTCTTCCGATAAGTGCGCCAAATTGTAGAAAAATTGTGCGGTGTTGCAGAGGAAAACTGGGCAGCAAAAAATGCTAATTGTGCGGAAGGAAAATATTTACCTCACAATTCACAAACATTTATAAGTTTTTAATGAATAACCATTTTACATTAGCAACCAAATTATCATTAATTTATATTTGAAAAGGATCAAGAGTACTATATAGATATACAATTGCTCTCATTTTCATTACAGCGTATTAACGAAATCTTACAGGTTTTGTTCTGTTATTGACAGATATGGTTTGGATGTTTGTTTTTCCTTGTTGTATATGTTGTGACAATTTTTGCACCGATAGGATTTTTGTTAAAATAGTACATGGTACGCTAGTTCGCTACTTCCCATTTCCTGGTTCTTTACACGCTCCTGGTGAGTGGGAAAGCTATTTTTGATTAAGATTGCAATATCCGTTTAATTTTATCGCATTTTAATTTTTTTTAATATGATTGCATCCGAAACAGGGCTTAAACGTTAACGAAATTTTTCTAAAAACAAAATATTTCTAACGTTTATTCGGTTTGTGATATTGATTATGCAGAAATTTGCGAATTGTGCGGCAGACGCGTTCTGATGCCGATTATGGGAAATGGCACCAGTGCATAACATCAGATGGCCTGTTTAATGCTATGTCGTTCATAAAATGTAAGTTCCGCGATCAATACAAGGGTAGCGCCATTTATACATTTGGACGTATCTCCTGGATAAACTGTTCTGGGTATCGTACGATCGGGCAAGTTTCGGGATTCGACTTACGTCAGGGACTGAAAACACTTTTCGGTGTAAATAGGCTGAAAACATGTGTATTTGTATAAAATTACGGATAATTGACATTGTAGTGAATTATGGGAATTTATTGCACCTCTGAAACTCAAGCAATTCTCAACAGTTTGTTTATGGTTAGACTACTTGCAGTTTCGTGAGCTCCAGCTGTCAAAGTCATCAGGAAAATATCAAAATTACTTCAATAGTACAGAGTTGTCGTGTCTGGAAAACCATTTTGCTAGACTTGACGAACGACTTTGAACAACATTAGACTTTGGTGGGTAAGTTTATGAGCTTCTAGTTTTCGGAAATTGCAATTTTTTTCACTTTTTTGCACTTGCTTCTACAGGTTTCTTCCAAGATTATTGCTTTAAAGGAAAACGAAGGCGCTTCATGCTAAATTCGGAAACCTTGTTTCTTTGCGAAAACTTGTTTTCGTAGCAAGACCTGGTTTTGTGACCATGTTTCTTTGGGTCAAGTACTTCATTAAAATGGCCTTAAAAACGTTCGTCTTGATAGATAATGATCTTTCTGGAGTAGACAGTTATCGTCCATAGCAATAGAGCGCACTTTTACGTTGTCTGTTTAATATTTAGGATCGGTCACGAGGGAATATAGAAAAATGACTGATTTTGGCTGGTTTTGCGAGCCATGTTTAGTTGGGTCAAATGCCTCATTAAAATGGCCTTTGTAATGATCCGCATGATACTTAACTATAGATCTGGAGAAGTGGGGTAACTGCCAAAGGGGCCTGGGGTCCCGGCCATCCTTAGAAAATCCTGAGGTAATTCTGAGTTACCTTTAACTGTGGAGGAATTTAACTGTCAAGCACTCTCAAATTTGACATATTTAAGTATTTGACGACATACTGAAATAGTTAAGCCACACTTCCAAAAATGTGTTCTTGATGTTAGCCATCGCATAATTGAGTGAGGCCCCATCAAAACCTCTGCTCTAAAAACTGATCTACTACGTCGCTGGTGTGCAATAGACAGCTGTGGTGGAGCCCAGTCGACGACGCTTTTACGTTGTCTGTTATTTAGGATCGGTTACCAGTGAAGGTGGAAACATGACCAATGTCGGCTGTTCTCCTACTCAGATTATGGAAATTGTTAACGCAGAATATTACCATGGTGATAGCTGCAGTTTGTCAGCTGCGTGTGTAATGAAACATCATTGTGATGGACAGAGATTGTGTAACATAACTGTCAGGAACAATTTATTTAAGTTTGATCCGTGTCCGGGGACAGTAAAACGTCTTCGCATGGAATATAAATGTGTGGATACCTTAGGCAGCCCTGTTACTTCAGGTAAGTTTTTTATCAGTTTTTCCTTTTGACTTAAATTAAGCTATTAACTCTTGGCCGTAAAAAAGATAGCACATGTGTTCCGGGAGCGTTTAATTCTTCAGGTTTTTCAGTGTATGCACCTATTTCTAGTTAATTTTCATTAAAAACAATTCAGAGATTTTCTTGCCAGAACTTGCTCATCCGCAATAAAAAGCCTATTACTCAAGATGGCGATAGTGCCAAATCTTGACCACTCAGCGACCAATCAGCCTGTGTCACTTTATATGCCAACCTGACAAAAAGTTCAACTATATAATAATTAACAACTATGCCTTGGATTTTGATGTGGCTTTGGCCGCGAGCGGTCGAAATACGGAAATCCTTTAGTTTGATTGGTTCATAAGCGGTCGGATATTTCCCGTATTGCCAACTCGGCGGGGGGGATTTAAAAAAGTCTTTTGGAATAAAAATTAAAATTTGTTACAGTATATGAAGTAAAAATGTATTACAAACAATCAGAAAAGGAAAAGTAACCGTGTACAGTGAAGTTGGTGAAGAAATTTTACATGAAATGACTACAGAATTACAAGATTTTTTTTTTACGTTCTGCATCTTTACACTTGTCAATTACATTTCAGGAAAGCCATATAATAAACTACTGTACTCGTGAAATATCAGATGTCTGTTTTCGCCGTTAAAAACATCGGTCCTATGTTTCACTAGTACGGACCTCTCGCTCGATCAATAAGTAGTAAATATTCTTAACATAGTGGACAAGGTTCGGCTATCTGTAGAAGTATTTCCAAACGAAGGTTTCATCGAAGTCTTGGACGGTACAGAATATTAACCGAGAGCTAAGTCCATATAGAAAAAATATTTCCATGAGTTCTTCGCAAGGCAAGTTCAGTCATGTAATACTTTAATAACAATACTTTGGAATATTCTTCTTGTAGTTAACGCGGTCCGGCTGTCTACATTTCCAAACGAAGGTTTCATCGAAGTCCTTGACGGCACGACATGGAAAAAGGTGGATGATCCAATGTGGGTAAAGGGAAAGCAGGCTGCATTGTGCGGCCACTTGGGATATGATGATACGAGAGATGATGATGTGGTTAGAAAGAATATAACTGCTGGAGAAAACATAATGTTAGGGGCTCTTCATTGTAATGGTAGTCGACCTAGCAATGAATCTTGTTGTGCTTATCTCTATCCATCCACCTCAAGCTCTGAATCTACGATCCCGTACACGAAGTGTAAGTATTTAAGTAAATATACGTTTACTAGAGAAAGTTTATGCTGGACCTGTGAAGTATTGCTGAGGTCAGCTGTTAGAATTGTCTTTAAAATTATATGTGGGAGAAGGCTAATATGGATTGTCTTCAGACATACGTCATTTCTTTTTTTTGATGTTTTGAAGTGTGCGATAAGAAAGAGGGAGACAAAATGGTTATACTTATCAAGATTTATCTTGAAATAATTATAATAACTTATTACCTTAATTGCAGTTAAGATCTCATCATTCTTGATGGTGCTGAATGGAAATCGAAACACACATTGAAGTACTAGGGCATATACTGTATTGTGTGATTCACTGCGCGAGACTGAATGTAGCGACAATGGCACCCATTTATCTGATTTAATTAAGCTTGGAATTCTTTTCTAATCGCAGCTAATAAATACTAGAGTTTTCCGAGCTTGAAAAGAGATTCTGTGGTCGAACTTTTTTGAGATATTAAGATTAATGTGGTGAGAAAAATATCGTCTTACATCATAGTACACTGCAACAATAAATTACTACTTGACCATGTTTTGTTCAACATCAGGTAGAATATGTGACAAACCTTTGCTACAGAACAGCACAAGATTTCCAGACCAGATCTTTGTTGCTAGTCATGCTAATGGCTATGAAGCCAGATTGTCCAACAACGGTTTGTGTTCGACAAGCACCGGAGTCCGATATCTTCGAATTGATCTTCAGAGAGATTTTTACATATCTCATATTGCAACATTCGGAAACAAGGCACTGACAAAGTGGACCAAAACATTCCAATTGCAGTACAGTCGCACTGAGAGGAAGCTGGATTCGAGTGAGTCGAGGAAGGTTTGTACAAACGAAGAGCTGTGGCTGGCGCAAATGAGGAGTTACAGGAAATTCATCTAATGTAAATCCTTAGGAAATATTTCTGAGCCCCAGAAAGTGACTGAACCCGTAACTGTCTGATGACCGGTGAGACGTTCTAACGATTCAGGAGGTAGAAAGGCGAAGGTTACAAATGTGTGCTCATTGGATTAATGCAGATATATACCGCCCAAGTGAAAGTGGTAGAAGATAACGTGTTCGATTACCGTCTGGGCCTCAAGAATATTTCCTAAAGATTTGAGCTGGATGAACTTTTGGATATTTTTTTCCTGCTCCATCATCATTATCACCACATCCATCATCATAACCATCATCACCATCACCATCACCATCATCATCGTCATCACCATCATCATCATCATCACCATCATCATCTTCATCATCATCACCATCATCATCATCTTCATCACCATCATCTTCATCACCATCATCACCACCACCACTAACATCTTCACTATCACTATAATCATCAACACCATTACCATCATCATCATCACCACCATCACTATCATCACCGTCATCATCATCATCATCATCATCATCATAATCATCACCATCACAACCGTTGTCATCATCATCACCATCACCATCACCATCACCACCTTAATCATCATCATCACCACCACCACTATCATCATCTTCACCATTACTATAATCACCACCACCATCATCACCGTCATCACCATCATCATCATCACCATCATCATTATCACCACTATAATCATCATCATCATTATTATCACCAACATCACCGTCATCACCATCATCACCACCATAATTATCATCATCATTATTATCACTAACATCACCATCACCGTCATCACCATCATCACCACCATCATCATCATCACCATCACCATCATCACCACCATAATCATCATCATCATTATTATCACCAACATCACCATCACCGTCATCACCATCATAACCACCATAATCATCTTCATCATCACCATCATCATCACCACCATAATCATCATCATCACTATAATCATCACTATCATCATCATCACTATCATCATCTTCACCATCACTATAATCATCAACAGCATTACCATCATCATCATCACTATAATCATCACTGTATAATGATGCTCTGAATGCTCTCGTCCTATTATTTCGTTTTCTACCAGATCACGGCCAACAAAGATGCCTATCGAGCTGCCATAACTAAACTTGATATTGTGTATGCAAGATTTCTGAAGATTACTCCAGATCAGAGAGATTTTTGTATTAGAATCCAACTGTGCGGTCACGGTAGGACTTCAGTTTCATCTGTGTTAAAAATGCTTTTCCAAATTGTCTTAAATTTTACGTCACATCTTTGTCTATTTAAATTGTAAATCTAGAAGACTATTTCAGGGTCATCCTGAGGGTAACATGAAGAGTAAACTTCACCGATAACCTACACTGCAAACGTATCTCGAAGAAATGAGTTGGCTTGAGCGGGATTTGAACTTGCATTATCAAGTTTCCCGACCGCTGCTTAAGCAACTAAGCTATCGAGTCAACTGGTAATACAGTATTTAATGTAAACGTTTCGCATGAGAAAGCAAACAACCAGCACATTTTACAAGACTTTTTATTTAATTTTGTTGAAGTTATTTTGCGAGTGAAAACCAGAAAATGCTTACGGAGTTGTTTACAACCTCTCTAAAACTTTCATGGAGAATAAAAAAGGCTGCGTTGATGTCTAGATCAACTGTACCTGACCACCGTGTGACTTCATTTACTATGTAAAAATCTTAAACACGTTGCTTTATATTTCACATCATTCCTTCGCATGTTCGAAAAGTGAATGCTGCCATAAACTGGTATTCCATTCATTGATGAACAGCATTTTTGCTAATCTTTATACGTCTCTTCCTTAGCGCTACCTGACCCAGAAAGATATTTTAACGTTGCCAATATCACCGCACGAACAGCTTCCATTTCTTGGATATTCCCACAGGATAGAGGACATGACGTTGCAACTTATTTCCTCATAACTGTGACAGACATTGGACTTATCAAAAATGTAACGGAAACAGATGGCAATAACCAGTATGATCTGGTGAAGCTGAAACCTTATCGCAATTATAGATTGAGCATAGCAGCAGGAAATGCTTATGGCATTCGTGACATTGTCTCTAAAATTTTTACGACGGATGAAGCAGGTATAACGAATATCTTTAGATAAAAATATCAAATACAAGTCTCAGTGTTTGATCATGAAATCAAGACAAGGAGAAAAAAGCAGCTCTTGTTTTGTATATTGTTTTGTTATTTTTGTTTTGTTAGGTCATTTTTAAAATTTTTCCCTGAAATACCACTAATGAAGATCGAAATCTTTTGTTTCCAGTACCAACTGGTCCTCCACGCAACGTTGAGGTTGTTTCACAAAGCTCTTCATCACTGCTTGTTTCCTGGAATGCTCCCAATGTGGATGAACAAAATGGAATCATTACAAACTACACAGTTTGTCTGTCACATAACGAAGGTGGAACGTGCTTCCAAGAATATACAACTAACAACTACAGTCTTATCGTGCCTATCTCGAGTTTTTCGATAACACTCTATGTTAGGGTGCTTGCAAGCACAAGAACTGGAAGGGGAGTGTACAGCAGCAGCAAAGGATGGTTGTCGAAAGGAGGTAAGATTTTATGGGTTGCCTTAAAGTATAAATCGAGAATAGTACATGGGCGTTTGGAGATATAAATTTATCTCCAAACGCCCAAATATTATTTTGTTTATAAACACTAACTTACAGGCTAAAATGAGGATCAGCCATCTGGAAAGTTTTTGTGTGATTCTGCTCTCAAAAAAGCTCGTTTTGTTCGCAGAAAATGAACGTCCGGCAAATAAACTGAAATCAACAAACTACCATGGAGATACGAATTATAAAACATTTCTATGAAATTATAAACCATTTCTATGAAATAGGTCAATTTAAGTTCATGGTACATGGAAAATATCACGCTCTGTTTGTATGCCATGCTGATGAAAACGCTGAAAAAATCCCATGGATCACTGGTTGGAAATCGGTGTTTTATACAGAAAATCCTCGATTCTGTAATTGTAGTTTATTTTGTCTTTTAGGTTCTGATTTAACGGGTAATGAATCTTGCAAAGAGTCCTCACAAACATGGCTGTACGTCTTAACAGCCATTTTAGTGGCTGTAATTGCTGTTCTTCTTGTTCTCGTCATATACTTATGCCTTCGTCGTCCAAAGTTCAGGAATTCAACAAAACACAAGGTTGTGGAAGAATTTCAGAACAAATCATCCAGTGGAGACGTTTACGATGAGGTTCAACTATCGCCTTCCTCTTCCGGAAATAACCGTGGCAATGAAAATGGAAATTCCGATACTTACGAACAATTGCATCATCTTGGAAAGGAAGAAGACGAGCAGGCTTACCAGTCTCTGACAAAGTTAGAGAGTGACACATTTTGAACATTTATCCCTAAAGCAACTCGTTCGTCGAGCAAAAACATGATTATAGGACGTTTGGAATAGAGGTTTGCATTGGATCGGATTGGACAGTTGGAACCCGACAATTGATTAATGATCGAAATCCGAATCGAATCCGATCCGGTCCGACCCGAAGTCAATAAAACATGCCGATCGGATCCGATCCGAAAAAAATCCGAACTGAAATTGTACCCTTTTCAATCAAGTCGAATGTTTCTTCATTCCCATTTTAATAATACAGGATATTGTGTTATTATGAGAAGTTTGAGTTGTCATCAAAATCAAATGTAAACCGTTTAATCAAATGAAAATTGAGAAGATAAATAGATGATACATGACAGAAAGTTACTTACAAATTACAAAATAAAGTTCGCTAATCGAGAAGTTTAATGTCAGAAAGAACATTCTACAATCCTACAAAATCTACATCATCCATTTCCGCTTACTCATCATTTCATGCTTACTCATCCTGACTAATTATAGAAAGTTCCGGATACTTCTTTATAACATGATTACTTTCTAATTGTATTTTGAAGAAGGTTCTAGAATGTTCTACACTATTCTATTATTATTAAGTGAGTCATTCACATCAGTTCAACATCAAAGTGAAACAACTACTGAATGTTCAATGTTGACGTCTTAAAGTGTATCTTGTTACCGAAGCCGGAAATGGTTAATATGTTATCACTCAATCACTCATCAAAAAAACACCATAATAGGTAGGCAATACGGAACCATAAACACAGCAGAAGCACGTCAATTATGTTAGCGTTAGTTACGTTATCTCTCAGCCCTCTGCACTCAGCACTCAGCGCTGGTCAGCAGTAAGGTTTTATTGTTTCAAATTCGTGAATCATAATCCGATCAGATCCGACTGGCATACAACTTTTCTAATTCGGTCCGATCCAACTGCCGAACAACTTTTCTAATCCGATCCGACCCGAAATTTCTATTTATCGCTCCGAATCCGAACGAACCCGATCAGATCGGATTCGGATCGGATTCGGATCGGATTCGGAAAGGATTTGCACACCTCTAGTTTGGAAGGATTATTGGTGGAACTTTAACAAAAGCATCTCATTAACTTCATTGTATTTGGTGCTAACATGGCTGCCCTATTATCGTCTTTTGAATCTTAAATGTTCATTGCAAGCCATAAACAGGCCGCGAGATTGGTTATCCAAAAAAGGACCGATAATATTAGTTAAAGCTACGAATTTAATGTATATGCTATAAGCCGCATCAAAAATGTCACTAAGGAATGAAATTTGGTGTTTACACGGGCAAACTGAATGCCCAATTACACATGAAAATCTGCGAATTTTTAAATTCATGTGGCGCTGTTTTTTTAATATCCAAAGTACGCAACGATATTTGTCAGTTTTATTTTCGCTGTATTTCGAATGTTATTTTAATTGATTTGTGTGAAAGTGGATGTTAACCCAAGTCCGACTAGATTTGCCCTCAAGGGCTTTCAGGGCCGTGATTGGAAGGTTGGGGGTGGGATGTGAGAGGTGTGGGGAGGATGTGGTAGATCAGAGGAAGGTGAGGAATGGGAGGTAACGAGTAAAGTGAGAGGATGGGGGAAAAGGTGGAAGGAAGGGCGAGTAAATGTCGTGTGGGAGGTTGGTGGGTGATAGGAGATGAGAGAGGGAGATGAGGGGTAGGAGCTTGGGATAGGATTAGAGGTGGTGTTAAGAGATGGGAGGTGAAGCGATGGGGTATAGTGGGATGTTGGGGGTGGAGAGTGAAAGGAGAAAGAGCAGTAATGTGGAAAGGTGATGATGAGAGGTGGGAACTGGGATGAAGGGTGGCAGGTGGGAGATTTAGGTGAGAGGTTGGAAACGAAGGAAGGGCTACAGAGATGGAAGTTAGGGATAGAATGGTAGAACTGCGGACTCGGCTTCCCTGGTCATTTTTTGCAACAACTGTTATCGTGATCGTTATCTTTATCGCTATCACTATAGCTATCATTATCATCGCAATTTTTGTCACTGTCGGTATTGTTGTCTTTATCATCGTCATGATCAGGATCATTATGTCTGTCATGGTCTTTATCACTATCATCGTCATTATCATTGTCATCAACGTTACTATTATCATTATCATGGTTTTCATTATCATTTTATCGTTATGTTTATCATTATGAAAGTCATTGCTAAAGTTCCTGTCACAGTGATAACAATTATCCTAATCGTTATCGCTACTGTTATTGTTCTCAGGTGAGACTACATTTTCAACCCGTAAAAAATGTCCTTCATGAGATAACAAGCTTCGTTTTCAAAGGTCTGTCTCAGGACTAGGTATAATTTATTCGCGCAATTGGCTTCTGAAAGTGCATTTGGAGTGCCAGTTTAGTATTAAGGAAGTTCTCGTGCTGGAAAGGGTTTTTGAAATCGTCATGGTTAGTATTTTCTGCTCATTTGTTA
Source organism: Heliopora coerulea (assembly GCA_030142905.1). Classification (NCBI taxonomy): domain Eukaryota; kingdom Metazoa; phylum Cnidaria; class Anthozoa; order Scleralcyonacea; family Helioporidae; genus Heliopora; species Heliopora coerulea. The sequence goes on from JASJOG010000039.1 coordinate 709,652, forward strand.
CTCAGTTCGTTCTTTTTGAATATGTAAGTGACGTAACTATGACATACTTCTTGAAAAATCATGTATATCTTAGAGATTATTTAATTAAATCACTCGCACCATTGTGTTGTTTGTATCATGGGCACAGTCATGGGATTACGTACCCGCATTTGCACAGCCTCGTGTGATTTCGTTGAATCAACTCAAAGATATACGTGGTTTTCCTAGAAGTCACTATGCAGTGTGACCAACGGCCTTACGAAGCGGGAGTTCGGAGTGATCAACTTCCCTTGCCACTACAAAGGTCAAAAAAACAATAAGCTGCCCAAGAAAGCCGTAAAATAATAATGACATGTGACTCTAATCTCTCGTATAAGTGACTGTCGACACTAAAACCGGTCATAATAAATTTCTTCTCGCTTTCTTGAGTATGACGTCAATGTTAATATCATTTGCACTCTCAACTAATCTTAATATTAAATGTAGGAAATGAGAAATGACTGCTCTGTGAAGGCCAGTTTGCGTAATTTCGTAACTATTTTCTAATGAGAGAATCTCTCCCGAACTTAATTTTCGCTTGAAATTTTCGCTTTTAGAGTTGAATTATGCGAAGACTTTCAGCGTTCCCCTCAGATATAATCCTTTTACAACGAAGTTCGTGATCACACCAAGAATATTAAAATAGTTTCCTTGACAGATTTAACCGAAATGAAAATATCAGTTCGGTCGAACGAACCGAGATTTTCTTGGAAAACGATATAACTTTTAGCCTAAGCTAATAAACCTTGAAATGCGCTGTCGTTTTATCAGATCTTCAATTTTATGGGATTTGAAAATTCGCCTCGAACAAGAAGCCTTAAGTTCAATCTGCTGGAAAGTGAAATACGAAATATGATAATGATTTGGAAACTAAATTCGGCATTATCATTCATGAACGTGCATTAAAACTTCATGTTGGTCTGACAATTAACGGCATCTTGATTGTTCGCATTTGAAGGTAAAAAATTGAATTATTTTATTAATCACAAATATTACATTTTTTATGGTTTTGGAGTAGGTAATTGGAACCACACTGGTGTTATAGTAATGTAAATGTGGTAATTTAATGAGGGAGAGTTAGCATTGTGATGATATAATGCGCCTTCAGCCTCGGGCTATAACACGCGTGGGATGGCTACACATAAGGGTATGCCATGAGAATCGATAGAATATGTATGAGTCTTGGTCTCAGAGTCGATGTAGGGGCCCATATAAGTGTGGTAAAAATGATAAAATTGCCAGCTAGTAGGAAAGGGAAGTCTAAACCACCGCGTGTTACGGATTGATGCGAGGTGTTAGATGGCTACGCAGTTGGACATGTGGTACCGAGTAAAAAATGAGTATGTATATAGTATATAAAGAGAAAAGAAGAGAGTAAAAGATGACAGTAAAAGATGCGTAACATTGTCTCGTGCATAATTCTTTTGGGACACAACCCTGGACGAACGTTTCGGCCTTCTATGGTGGCGTCTTCAGCAGCGATTTGGGGTTGGGAGTCGATGTTTTCCAGTAGGAAGGCAGAGAAATCAGTATAGAGTATAATAATAGTGTAAAGAGAAAAAGTGTCTGCTTACCAAAATTGTTGTGTGGCTTGGATAATCCAACGCGTCGTGCCATCGTATGGAACAAAAAAGGTCGCTGCTGTATATTCGCACTGTGTAGGAGCAGATCGGTGAGCAGTAAATGAGATCGGGGTCAAGTTGTATAATAGGTAGAGTTGTTCGTTCCCAGTTGACGTGTAGTGCGCGGTAATGGTTGCGTATAGTGTGGGGAGAGTTGTGGTGTTAGGGGTCGTAGGGGGATAACCGCGGGGGGTGGGATCCCCTTTTAATTTGTTCTATATGCTGCTAGGGAATGAATATGTCGGCGTCGTTCTGCGAATGGATGTAGTATTTTGCTGCGTAATGGATACGTCAACGTAGTTCTGCGAACGGGTGTTATGTAGCAGGGCAGTGTTGGTGTGTTTATTGTAGAGGAAGAAGGTATGTATTATAAAGATTCGGATGTACATATTGCATGAGAAGTGTTACAAAAGTGTCATCTCACGAGAGGATAGTGTATGTAGCAGTTACACGGGGCTATATTTACAAGTGAGTATACAATTAATGAGTTATGTACACGAAAATTGCGAAACGCAGTGTTTAAGTCCGGTTAGGCAGCTTCAAGGTTGGTCTCCAGTATTTGGTACAGAGTTTTTGTCAGCAAGGATCTGTTGTGAGGTTGTAGGTTGCTAAACCCAAGTTGCCTTGGAGGTATATGGTCCTGATTTATTTGGTGTACGCAGATCGGTGGTGAATCCAGCTGTCTTTGGGAGTCGTCCACTGGATGTCTTGTTTGGAGTGGAGGATGGGTGGTGTTGTTTCAGGAGGATGTATGCAAGCCCATGGTTTGGATAACCATAAGCAGGTTCATTTATAGATGACTGGTAAACTGTTGGGCAAGTTGACCTGAGTAGTCATGAGTAAGTTGTTTGTAATTGTAGTATTCTATGTTGTCAGTTATTATGTTGGTGTTTGTAATTTGGTACTTACAAGAGAGTCTTTAAGATTCTTATATGCCACAATAGGAGCTTCTGGCCAGAGAATGCTCAGTGTAGGATCTTGCTCAATTATATGCCAGTATTGTTGTTGTATGGGACAGAGAATTTGGGGCTGTTTCTGTTTGTTGATTGTTCTCCCTGGTTGAGTAATTCAATTTGTGTGTATTGTTTAGCTTGTTGAAATGCAGTATTTATTGTATGTAGTTTGTACCCTCTGTTAATCAGCATGACACACAGATGGTCTAGTCTTTGTTGAAGTCATTTGTTGTCAGTAATGAGGCATCTATATCTGAGTGCCTGGCTTAAAATTATGTTGTTTTTGCAGGAAGTTGGATGGAACGAGTCATTATGTAATAGTAAGGTTCTGTCTGTTGGTTTAATGTAAAAGTCAGATTCAAAATGGTTGTGGTTGTTGATGTACATTGTGGTGTCAAGGAAGTTAACTGATGTAGAGGAGTATGTATAATCAAATTTTATTGTCAGATGAAACATGTTGATGTAGTCAAGAAATTTATGCAGTGTTTCAATTCCATGGGTCCATAATGCAAAAATGTCGTCAATGAACCTTATTCATTCAATTGGTGTTAGTCCATCTGGTGCATTTAGAAGCATTTGTTTTTCCAGGACAGCCATGAATATGTTAGCATAAGTAGGAGCCATGGGGGATCCCATTACTGTTCCATGAATTTGTAAGAAGTGTTCATTGTTGAATTCGAAAGAGTTTTTTGTCAGTATTAGTGAGAGCATTTCAGTTATGATTTCCTTAGTGTGGTTGTCAAGTTTAGTGTCTTCCTTTAACATATCTATGCAGACCTTGATGCCTTCATCATTGGGTATGTTAGTATATAGACTCTTGACATCGATAGTAACAAGTACTATGTTGTTGGGTAGATTGTTGTTCAGTGAGAATATTCGTTTAAGGAAGTGAGTTGTATCTTGGACATAGGAGGGTATGTTTTTTAGTAGCGGTTTGAGGTGATCAGCATACTGTGAGAGTTTAGCTGTGGGACCTCCACAACCTGATATGATTGGTCTACCAGTGATGTCAGGGATGTCATGCTTTTTCATACCGGTACCGTGTGAACACAAGGCCTAACCGCAATAATTTCGTTACGGTTTCATTTCGTACCGGTATCGTGTGAACGGGGTCTAAGTATCATGGGCACAGTCATGGGATTACGTACCCGCATTTACACAGCCTCGTGTGATCTCGTTGAATCAACTCAAAGATATACGTGGTTTTCCTAGCAGTCACTATGCAGTGTGACCAACGGCCTTACGAAGCGGGAATTAGGAGTGATCAACTTCCCTTGCCACTTCAAAGGTCAAAAGAACAATAAGCCCCACCAAGAAAGCCGTAAAATGATAATGACATGTGACTCTAATCTATCGTATAAGTGACTGTCGACACTAAAACCGGTCATAATAAATTTCTTCTCGCTTTCTTGAGAGTGACGTCAAGGTTAATATCATTTGCACTCTCAACTAATCTTAATATTAAATGTAGGAAATGAGAAATGACTGCTCTGTGAAGGCCAGTTTGCATAATTTCGTAACTATTTTCTAATGAGAGAATCTCTCCCGAACTTAATTTTCGCTTGAAATTTTCGCTTTTAGAGTTGAATTATGCGAAGACTTTCAGCATTCCCCTCAGATATAATCCTTTTACAACGAAGTTTGTGATCACACCAAGAATATTAAAATAGTTTCCTTGACAGATTTAACCGAAATGAAAATATCAGTCCAGTTGAACGAGTCGAGATTTTCTTGGAAAACGACATAACTTTTAGCCTAAGCTAATAAACCTTGAAATGCGCTGTCGTTTTATCAGATCTTCAATTTTATGGGATTTGAAAATTCGCCTCGAACAAGAAGCCTTAAGTTCAATCTGCTGGAAAGTGAAATACGAAATATGATAATGATTTGGAAAGTAAATTCGGCATTATCATTCATGAACGTGCATTAAAACTTCATGTTGGTCTGACAATTAACGGCATCTCGATTGTTCGCATTTGAAGGTAAAAAATTGAATTATTTTATTAATCACAAATATTAGCCCTGTGTGTATGACCAATTTACGTATTTCTTCTTAGACCTATATTGTTAAAACTCAATCGTAAATCCTACTCCTCCAGAGCAGCTCCAGATGACTCCGACATTCAAGAAGCTTGAAAAAATGTTTGGGAAAAGGGAGATTGAAAGCGTGTACCTCCTTATCCATCCTGCAGAGCTGTGTGAACTGTGGAGGAAAGTAGTCGTGTGTTCTTATCGTTTTACCTGACGAAATAAAAGTACTTGAGATACTTCGCCAGTGATTCTTACAAGCCAAGCGTTAGGTCATCTTCCAGTTCTTGGCTTCCCTACGGTACTCAACAGTCCATTCAGATTTCGCCTACGAAACGCTACATGCCCCCTGTCTCATTTGTCTTCTCCGTTGTAAAATTTAATTTGTTTTTGACGTGTGCTACCAACCGTATCGTATTTCCTCTTAGACCGGAGGAAACGGCCGCCGGAATTTAACTCCACCTCCTCTCTCAGAAAACGTGTTCCCCATTTTCTTTGAACTCCACCATTCGACGGCAATGGTTTTGTCAAAAGTGTCCACACCTCCTGAGTGCTGTTCTTTTCACACACTGCTAATTTCTCTGTTACTCGCGGTGCTGGAGTCAGTTGATCAACAAAAAAATCTTGTTATTTGATCCGTGTTTAAAGAGTCTTTGTATTAATTAAAGGTTTCGTTCGAACGAGCGGTTGGTACCATGAAGTAGAAGCTGAAACACATCGCAGACGTGCTGACCTGACTCATGATGAAAAATAAAACCATCATTCGTCGGAGTTTGTGCTGGATGCTCACCTTGGCCAATTTGATAAGAGGTAAGTTGTAGAGTTCTCTTTCAGCAATTTGTGTTCAATGACAACAAACGTTTGGTGTTATTTAGAGACAATATCGTCTTTGGCATGTTTGTGCGTTGTCATTTGTGACAGACTGTGAATTCAAAGATTTATTTTTATTCTTCGTCGTGTTATGTGACCGTGATTGTGACAGTGTGAAGTTCACTTGTTCGACAAATGATGTCTTTGGTTAAAGCACAAAATAGAGCGAATACCTTCGCAGCAGGCAAAGGTATAAACCCCATTTCCGCAAGCAAATGGCAATGAACTAAGAATTCCCCCAAAGCCAGCTTTTCATCCCAACCTCAGCAACAGTCACACTAGCTAAATTAATTTCTGTAAGCTCCTATCACTTGTCTGTGAGTTTGAGAGAGAGCGTGGGAAAGAATATTGCTTAATACAGTGACTAGGCTAGTTTATACAGTAAGAATACACGCGTGACTTGTGAAGCTGTCGCGAGGGACAAAACCTAGGAGACTTCAGGGAAGCCGAAACCTGCAAAATTATTTTACCGGGGATGTGATCTGAGGGGCCGTTCACATAAATATCGATCTAACTTGAATGGATCTAAGACCGATCTGAGATCGATCTCCGTTCGCTTCGTGTAGGCGTTCACACTCGTTTTGATCGATCTCAGTTCGCATTCAAGCGTTCTCACTCAGATCGCTTTTCAGTTAGATCGATCTGAGGTCGATCTAACACGCTAGTGTGAACGGCCCCTTAGACTAAAACGACCGGAAGGAGTGATAAAAGTCCGTGGCCCTGGTATACATTGCATAAGAATGTCATTGGTTGAACCAAGCGGCTATAGATAGGAGGTCGTGTAAAGTAAGCAATGACAGCGTGCTTTTTTTATATATTCACTGCTTAAAACTAAAGAGATGTCTCGTCGATATGCTAATAATTTATTTGATGAAGGAATGGTTGATGAAACTGTTACAAAGTATCCTGGTATTCACAAGCATTCATTTCACCTAAATAAATATTCGTGACGAACGTCAAGCACCTAACTCAAATAAGCGCCATTTAAAATGGAAACACAATTTAAAACCCAGTTCGTAGTTGATATTACTGCCCGTACGGCACTCAATTGCCTGTTCCGCTGTGACGTTTTATCCTCCATGTTGAACAACAACTTCAAAGCGCCGACGGTCAACTTAGTAGTTAATCAGCGGAAACTCTTTTGTCACAAACATTTTTCTCAAAAAGGGGAACTAAATTGTCTTATGACTGAAAGAGCTGACTTCGGTCAGGGATTGAACCATAAAGTGAAACCTAACATCGCGAATGTGGGGAGCTTTTTGGACGTCAGTTTCAGACCCTTACGCGGTCAAAGGCAGTCATAAAACTGAGGTCGTGACGTGGCTATAAAGTATACCTGAGAAGGAGGATTAGGATTAGGATTAGGATCATAGTTAGGATTTTGTTAAAAAATTCCCAATATGGCCACCATGCAGATCGATGGTGTGGATTTATGTGGAAGTTAATTTTCGCGTGTCAAAATCGTGTAGTTTAAGGCTTGATTCCCACCAGAATTTTCCGCACTTACGAAATTTTCTCTCACGAACTTTCAAGTGGAGCAACTTAGAAAAACAAAGAAAAAAACTCGTCGGCGTGGAAAATTCCGTTTAGAGGAAATCAAGGCAGGAACTATTAGTTCAATATAACCGTCCTTATTATACAATTTTGTAAAGTTATCAAATTATACAATTAAATTGAGTAAATAAATAAATAAACCTGGACTTGGTTCAAAAAACGCAACTTTAGGGCCTCTGACAGATAATCGAACTCGCGATCCCACCAGTGCAGGGGTCTGGTAACTGAGCTAGGAGGGCTTTTGCAGAGAGCATGGTCACCAGTTGGGTATTATTAGTAAGGAATGATGTAAATTATTATTTAAATTATTTAATAATTATTAAAATTTATAAAAACTAATTATTTGATTATTAGTTATCATTGTTGATTATTTCCTTTTAATTATTTAGTTATTGTTTAAATTATAATTTCAATTATCTTTCACGTTATTAAGACGATAAACTGGTCTTTCACGGAAAACCTGCCTTAAATTCATATCATTCATAACTTATAATAATTTACATCATAACAATTTACAATAATAATAGTAATAGTAATAGTTGATAAGATAGGTTCACTACAGGAAACTCTCCCGTTCGCGGAATTCACGTGAGACACATTTCTCGTGCTAGACGAGTATCCTGTCAAGAGTCATGATTTTCGCTGGGGTTTTTAAAATTTTTACCAGACATACCAAGTATTTAGTTAATATTTCTACTGAAGAACCATAGCACTGGGCGTAAGATCTTTTTCATCTTGCGTTTTTCTTTTTTTTTCTACAGGTCTCGAAGGCTTCTACATCAAACATTCTTCCTCTGGGTTTTGTTTAAGACCTTTGGATCCTTTCTTGTCAAGCCACGCCTGGGGAGATTTTTATTATGTTGGACTTACTAATGATTGTCTACACTCGGCTGCCCAGTTTAGGTATAGAGACAATGGAGCGTTTTTTAATATATTTAGAGATGGATGCATCGTTAATGCAAATGACCGAGGTATCCGGGTATTTCAAGTGTGGGATGGACGTCCAGACAATATTGGCGGTTGCCTTAATATTTTCAGGCAGAATTCTGCAGGCTCACTAGTTTTTGGAAGTAAATGTGCCGTGCCAAAGGAGCCAGGTGGGACAACTCGCACAAAAAATTTTATTGAAGGAGATCATATACAGTTGGTTAACTACTGCAATAGAAAAGAACAACAATTCCTGCTTGGTAAGTTATAGCAGTACTGCAGCCGAACAGAATGAATAAAATCCTAAATTAGTTTCTTAGTTAGGATACAGTAGTAAAAGACCATGGGTATCCCAGAGTTTACCGTACCCAAAACAGCTCACCATTTAACCGCCAACTTCGAAACAAAAACACATACTCCACACGGTGGCATCGCTCGCAAAACAACAAAAAACGAACAATAAAAGGACACTTGTATAGAACTGTCAAAATTACGTCCAAAACTTTAAAATCAAGTCTTATCCTAACCCTAATTCTAATCCTAAAAGAACTTTAAATTAATGTTTAACGGGAAGCCATGTCATTCCAGCATATTGAAAGAAGTACTTCTGTTGTTACACTTAGAGGGAGCTCTGTATTTCGTCATCAATTGCTCATTGCGGAGAACACAGGTACGGTGAAGCGTAGACTAGCCAAAGACCATCAGTACAAAAATGTCATCATTGGATAACGGTCGCTGTAGAGTTATGTTAGCGAGATCACGAAATAAGTAGAGAGAAATTGTGGATCCGCGACGGCGAGGTATCACAAGAGCGACCGGAAGCGAGGAATAACCGCTGAATGACTTCCCTGTCACTATCGTTGGCTCGGCTTCACTTTTCTTTACACCGTCGACTTGCCGGTTTTAAGGTCATAGCAAGAATTCGAAAGGAATATTTCAAAAATTCATGTCGAGTTAATTAAAAGATTACATCTAGGACTGCGAAGATAACCTGGCCTCCATGCCGTCGTTGTTATAGTCGCCGTCCGAGAGCTGTGCCGTCGTGAATGACGAGGTCTTAAGTGTCAAGCCTAGTAGAGTGGCCACGTCATTTAGCTCATTACTGGGCACCTCTACATTTCTCCTCGAGCCTGACGCGAGTCAGTGTAAGTTAAAGGTTGAATTGTCTCACCGGTGATCTTGACCCAGTTACATGAATCCCGGAATACCTTATTCCGGGATAAATCTCCGTAAATACACAATGCTATCCTTGCTTTGAACATGTGAACTTAAATGTCTATTCGCCTTATAATCAGGTCTTCCGATAAGTGCGCCAAATTGTAGAAAAATTGTGCGGTGTTGCAGAGGAAAACTGGGCGGCAAAAAATGCTAATTGTGCGGAAAGAAAATATTTACCTCACAATTCACAAACATTTATAAGTTTTTAATGAATAACCATTTTACATTAGCAACCAAATTATCATTAATTTATATTTTAAAAGGATCAAGAGTACTATATAGATATACAATTGCTCTCATTTTCATTACAGCGTATTAACGAAATCTTACAGGTTTTGTTCTGTTATTGACAGATATGGTTTGGATGTTTGTTTTTTCTTGTTGTATATGTTGTGACAATTTTTGCACCGATAGGATTTTTGTTAAAATTGTACATGGTACGCTAGTTCGCTACTTCCCGTTTCCATGTTCTTTACACGCTCCTGGTGAGTGGGAAAGCTATTTTTGATTAAGATTGCAATATCCGTTTAATTTTATCGCATTTTAATTTTTTTTTAATATGATTGCATCCGAAATAGGGCTTAAACGCGAACGAAATTTTTCTAAAAACAAATTATTTCTAACGTTTATTCGGTTTGTGATATTGATTATGCAGAAATTTGCGAATTGTGCGGCAGACGCGTTCTGATGCCGATTATGGGAAATGGCACCAGTGCATAACATCAGATGGCCTGTTTAATGCTATGTCGTTCATAAAATGTAAGTTCCGCGATCAATACAAAGGTAGCGCTGTTTATACATTTGGACATATCTCCCGGATAAACTGTTCTGGGTATCGTACGATCGGGCAAGTTTCGGGATTCGACTTACGTCAGGGACTGAAAACACTTTTCGGTGTAAATAGGCTGAAAACATTTGAATTTGTACAAAATTACGAATAATTGACATTGTAGTGAATTATGGGAATTTATTGCACCTCTGAAACTCAAGCAATTCTCAACAGTTTGTTTATGGTTAGACTACTTGTAGTTTCGTGCGCTCCAGCTGTCAAAGTCATGAGGAAAATATCAAAATTACTTTAGTAGTACACAGTTGTCGTGTCTGGAAAACCATTTTGCTAGACTTCATGAACGACTTTGAACAACATTAGACGTTGGTGGGTAAGTTTATGAGTTTCTAGTTTTCGGAAATTGCAATTTTTTTCACTTTTTTGCACTTGCTTCTACAGGTTTCTTCCAAGATTATTGCTTTAAAGGAAAACGAAGGCGCTTCATGCTAAATTCACAAACCTTCTTGCTTTGCGAAAACTTGTTTTCCTAGCAAGACCTGGTTTTGTGACCATGTTCCTTTAGGTCAAGTACTTCATTGAAGTGGCCTTGAGAACGTTCGTCTTGATAGATAATGATCTTTCTGGAGTAGACAGTTATCGTCCAGAGCAATAGAACGCACTTTTACGTTGTCTGTTTAATATTTAGGATCATTCACGAGGGAATATAGAAAAATGACTGATTTTGGGTGGTTTTGCGAGCAATGTTTAGTTGGGTCAAGTTTCCTCATTAAAATGGCCTTTGTAATGCTCCGCATGATGGTTAACTATAGATCTGGAGAAGTGGGGCAACTGGCAAAGGGCCTGGGGTCCCGGCCATCCTTAGAAAGTCCTGAGGTAATTCTGAGCTACCCTGAACTGTGGAGGAATTTAACTGTCAAGCACTCTCAAATTTGACATATTTAAGTATTTGACGACGTATTGAAGTACTTAAGCCGCACTTCCAAAAATGTGGTCTTGATGTTAGCCACCGCAAAATTCATTAGGGGCCCATCAAAACCCTTCCTCTAGAAATTATCTACTAAATCAATGGTCTGCAGTAGACAGCTGTGGTGGAGCCCAGTCGACGACGCTTTTACTTTGTCTGTTATTTAGGAACGGTTACCAGTGAAGGTAGAAAAATGACCAATGTTGGCTGTTCTCCTACTCAGATTATGGAAATTGTTAACGCAGAATATTACCATGGTGATAGCTGCAGCTTGCCAGCTGCGTGTGTTATGAAACGTCATTGTGATGGACAGAGATTGTGTAACATAACTGTCAGGAACAATTTATTTAACTTTGATCCGTGTCCGGGGAGAATAAAACGTCTTCGCGTGGAATATAAATGTATGGATAACTTAGGGAGCCCTCTTACGTCAGGCAAGTTGCTTTTCGGTTTTTCCTTTTAACTTAAATTAAGCTATCAATTATTATTCAATTAAATTTTATGAACTAAACTTTGTCTGTCTTTAACTTGAGACGAGAACTTAAACCATGAGGTAACTGGAAACTTCGCATTTTAACTGGAAATCGTTAACCTTCTTTTTGGTTTTGAGGGATGGATTTTTTTGCAATTCTTAATTCAGAAATGGGCCAATACTGATGCTACACTGCAAAGACAGTAATTAGCTGGTGCATTAGCTAAGTTATATTATTTTATTGACGAATTTGATGAATTTGTCATTTTATTGAAGCTTGGTTTAGTCCTATTTTTAAATTCCTTGAAATAATTAAGTTCATTGACCTTTTTACTTTGTATACCACCATGTTTATGCATAAATTTCATCACCACAAATTACCAACTGTCTTTAATAAGCTTTTTACCTCTGTTCATATAATACATACCTATGACACCAGACTTGTCTCCAAAAATTCTTATTCATTGCCTAAATCTAGAATTAATTTTGGTATTTTTAATATTAGATACCAGGGAGCCAAAATATGGAACTCCCTTGATCAAGCTGATAAAAATATATCTGCTTCTCAATTAAAAAGAAAGATTGAATCACGTCTCATTGATTCATACTAAATCCTCATTTAAAACAATCCATTAGTTCAAGTCAAAAATATTTTTCTGCTCTGCTATATTCCTGACTGTTCAGTACTTATTTTCTCTGTTATACCTGTATAGTCGAATGTTCCTGTGTGCTTTTTCCGGCTGGTTAACTATTCAAATATTGAGTATTAAATAAATATCTGTCTGATCTATTTAGCCCTTATGGTTATAAATCTATATAAATCTTGACCACTCAGCGACCAATCAGCCTGTGTCACTTTATATGCCAACCTGACAAAAAGTTCAACTATATAATAATTAACAACTATGTCTTGGATTTTGATGTGGCTTGGGCCGCGAGCGGTCGAAATGCGGAAATCCTTTAGTTTGATTGGTTCATAAGCGGTCGGATATTTCCCGTATTGCCAACTCGGCGGGGGGGATTTAAAAAAGTCTTTTGGAATAAAAATTAAAATTTGTTACAGTATATGAAGTAAAAATGTATTACAAACAATCAGAAAAGGAAAAGTAACCGTGTACAGTGAAGTTGGTGAAGAAATTTTACATGAAATGACTACAGAATTACAAGATTTTTTTTTTACGTTCTGCACCTTTACACTTGTCAATTACATTTCAGCAAAGCCATATAATAAACTATTGTACTAGTGAAATATCAGATGTCTGTTTTCGCCGTTAAAAACATCGGTCCTATGTTTCACTAGTACGGACCGCTCGCTCGATCAATAAATAGTAAATATTCTTAACATAGTGGACAAGGTCCGGCTATCTGTAGAAGTATTTCCAAACGAAGGTTTCATCGAAGTCTTGGACGGTACAGAATATTAACCGAGAGCTAAGTCCATATAGAAAAATATTTCCATGAGTTCTTCGCAAGGCAAGTTCAGTCATGTAATACTTTAATAACAATACTTTGGAATATTCTTCTTGTAGTTAACGCGGTCCGGCTGTCTACATTTCCAAACGAAGGTTTCATCGAAGTCCTTGACGGCACGACGTGGAAAAAGGTGGATGATCCAATGTGGGTAAAGGGAAAGCAGGCTGCATTGTGCGGCCACTTGGGATATGATGATACGAGAGATAATGATGTGGTTAGAAAGAAAATAACTGCTGGAGAAAACATAACGTTAGGGGCTCTTCATTGTAATGGTAGTAGACCTAGCAATGAATCTTGTTGTGCTTATCTCTATCCATCCACCTCAAGCTCTGAATCTACAATCCCGTACGCGAAGTGTGAGTATTTAAATATACGTTTTTGAGATATAGTCAGTGCTCGACCTACGGAGTGTTGCCAAAGATCGTGTGTTGTGAGTGAAGATTTTTTGAAAACTATGTGAAAAAAGCTTGACAAGGTTTGTGTTCAGATACACATCCCATTTTCCTTACATTTAAAAGTGTGATATTGAAAACAGGGAGGAATAAAAGAAGACTTTCGTTGAATTTTGAGTTTTCAAACATTGCTTTACTCTGTAATGATGCATAACTTAGGTAAGACGTATACAATTTCCATGTCATTGAATGAGAATGGAAACAGGTATTGGGACATTAGGGCTCTATGTTTAACCATTTGTTCAATGGAGTGGTCCTTGATTGGAACAAAGAGGTCCAGCGTAGAATGTCAGCTTTCTCTGCAGTTTATCGTAATAATCTACGTCCAATAAATGATATAGCACTTTTCAAAGCTTTTTCAAAGCCACAACGCACCAGAACTCTGATTGTTCACGTTTACATGGAAACTAATCGTAACAAAAATATCAGAACCCAGCTCAGAATTCTTAGGTGTATCGCCATAGTGAAATAGGCAAGTCAAAAAGTTTTAAAACATGTTTACTGACGTTTCGTTGCCTCGTGCAACATCTTCAGTTGCACTCTGAAGATGTTGCACGAGGCAACGAAACGTCAGTAAATATGTTTTAAAACTTTTTGACTTGCCTATTTCACTATGGCGATACACCTAAGAATTCTGAGCTGGGCTCTGATCTTTTTGTTACGATTACGCTTTCCGCCCGGAAAATCAATAGCCAAGATTACATGGAAACTAGTTTAATATCTGCCAGTCAGAGTAAAGCGACTACAGCAATCTAGGACAGAAGGTCAATATGTCGAACTATGTGCGTGACCAGCGTCACGAAATAAAACGACAAACTTGGCAACCTATAAAGGTAGTCACTCTACTATGGTAACTGATCAGTAGGTTTAGTCTTATCCAACTGGAGATCTTCTCTTTACGAGGAAAATCATTAGCATTAGCCAGAGGTAAGTAGTAAAACACGTCTTCAGCAGGGAAAGGATTCAGGAGATAGATTTTCACCCACTCACCGCTGGATATTTTTCTTTTTGAACAGTAAAGTCTTAGATAGATAGATGTTTTTATTTGGTAAAGCTTGCAGCCATAGGCTGAATTATGTTTACATTACAAAATACATTCTCTTCTACTATGTTACATCAGTTCTACAATTTACCTGGAACTAACGGAAGTTTAGAAACGATAGGTAAAAAATTACTCTAATGGACCATTTTTAGAAAGGTCGATACTAATGTTAAAAGTTCTAAAATAGTAAAATTCAATCTAAAATAGTAAAATTAGTTAAAATTTTAATGTGTTTGCGATAAAAAAGCTGTTTTTAAAACGGTTTGTTCTGAAGTTTACATTAAACTTATGTTTGGTCCTAAGTTCGGTAGCATAGGTATTTGTGGTTTTCGTCACTCATGATATCCAGAAAAAGATTATTAGTTATCTTTTTTCTTCTGGTACTGAGGTGTTGGAGGCCAGTAAATATCAGCGCATCTGCATATGAGGTCCAGGGGTAGATTATTTTCAACGCTCTCTTCTGAATCATTTCCAGGTCATTGGATAGGTAGTTGGACAGGCTGTTGTGAAAGACCGGGCATGCATATTCCAAGATTGGTCTAATACATGTGCTGTAAAATACAATTAATTCCTTAGTCCCATCTTTGGCTCGTTTGACTTGTGACAAAAAGTACAATCGCTTTCTTGCTTTCACGATGGTTTGGGGAATGTGATCGTTCCATTTTAAATTGTTCGAAACGGTTAATCCGAGGATTTTTGCACACGGAACCACCTCCAATGGGGTATCGTTCACAATAACTGAACCGAAAGTAGCACTTGGTTCACCAAAGCCAATACGTAATTCTTTACATTTCTTTTCATTCAATTGAAATTTTAATTCAGAGATTTGGGTTAGTAGATCATTAACTGTGGTCTGGATTCTGCTTTCGCTGCATTTGCCGACTAATTCATCTACAGTTGTGTCATCTACGAACTTCCACATGTCACCACAAGAGACTGTTAGTTTATCGATCATTATTAAATGTAGCCATGGGCCTAATTTTGTACCCTGTGGAACTCCGGCGGGAACTTCAGCCCAATCCGAGTAATCCTCTTGGTTTAGCTTTACCCTTTGTTTTCTGCATGTAAGAAAATCTGTAATCCAGTTGACAACCCAATGCAGTAAATTATGTTTGGAGTTTGGTAACCAATAAGCCATGATCTATCAGGTCAAAAGCCTTTTTAAAGTCAAATAAGATGACTCTGACCGTAGCACCAGTTCCATCGGTAGAACCATTCCAAGAGTGTAACATACTTAAAAGAGCAAACGTCGGGCTAGATTTTGGAATTGTGCCAAATTGATTAGGATCAATTCTTTGGAGTACAGTTGGTTTAATGTATTCTTCTACTATATAATCCTCTGCTATTTTGGAGATGATGGGTGTTAAGGATATTGGTCGTAGATGTTTATTTACGTCTCGAACGGATTTTTGTTTCGGAATTGGAACGACATCCGCGTGTTTCCATATCGAAGGGAGACGCGCTTCTTTATAGGATAGATTCAATATGTCTGAAATAGGTGAGGCTAAGATATCAGCGTTTTCCTTCAATACCCAAGCTGGAATGCCGTCTGGGCCACTAGCTTTGTTTGGGTTTAAGCTTACCAGTTGTTTGAAGACCGAGAACTCGGACGTACAAAAGGATTGGTTGGTTAGTTGGGAATTCTCAATAGCGTTTCGATTCGTAAAACAAGATGGCAATGGGTCGAAGACTTTCATTGGCTCGAGGAAGGTTTGATTTATTAGATTGGTAAGGTGGTATGGAGTGTTGGGTGTTTGGCCAGTCGCACACTCTAAGTTTTGCAATAAAGACATCGAATCTTCGCGATAGGTGACCTGCGACGCCAAACCACTAAGCTTTTTGACTTCCTTCCACCAAATAGACGGCGAGCATTCTTTTAGGTGTTCTACTTTTGACTTATAAAACTTCGATCGACACGATTTACGCTCGCGGTTTACTCGATTTCTTAGAGTTTTGAACAGACATGTATTTCCTTGGGCTAGGGCCTTTTGACGACGATGAATTGCTTCTTTCAGAGATCGAGACATCCAAGGCGGTTCGTTACAATACTTAATTTTCGTCGTAATGGGAAGTAACGAGTCCAATCCAAATTTAATAATTGACCCTAAGTTCCATCCAAATTCCATCACAAGTATTCTCCGTAGCGATCAACGACTTGACATCAACTTCTTTTAAAAAGGTACTCATCGCAAGACGTTTTGGTGGTCTCATGTCTCTGGATTTCACACTAATTTTTGGTTTTGGGATTTTCTGTCTTTCTAAAGGTTGGACTTCCACAGTGTCATGGTCAGAAAGGCCGAAAGCTTGGTGTTTGATTGGGTCATTATAAAAATCGTTCATATTGGTGAAAATTAAATCTATCCGATTCGGACCTCGTGTTGGAAATTTTACAATCTGTCAGAGTTTAAAACCATTGGGTATTCGAGATGTGGTTAATTTATTATAATCACCAAGTAGAATTATTCCGCTATTAGGGAATTTGGTTTCAATTGTTGTTAATGATTCATATAGATAATTGATCGCTTCCTGGTCGTTTCCACCGGGAGGATGGTACATGTTGCACAACATAAAACAGGGAATTCCCCTAGGAAGGCGTAAATGTCTTAGTTTTACCCAAAGAGCTTCAATATTTGTGTTCATCATGTCGTACAATACTTCGTATCCTATTTAGTTTCTTATATAGACACACACACCGCCATGTTGGCCATTGGATCTATCGCGGCGTTCAATGTTGTAACCAGAAACGGAGACGATGTTATTAGGCAGCATAGTGAAGGATTGAAGAGATAGAGTCTCATCCTCTCCATACCAGATGTCTCCTTTTGACTAGTGAAACTGTTTGGCATTAACCAGAGTGAAATAGAAGAGTACGTTCACAGTAGATAAAGATTAAGGCTTAAAATTTTAAATTTCTATCCTGATACTTTAATGAAGATGTATGGAAGAAAAAAAAAACAAGATTTCGAAAACAAAGGCAGTAAACCATGTTGGCAAAAAGAACAATAGTAAATGTTTCAGAAAAATTGGAGGTGTTTTTTAAACCGGTTTCCTGCCAAGGAATAAAGTTTAAATGTGTATAATCGTTATAGACGTTTGTTTCGTTTTTAGTTCAATTCTGTATTGCGTGATTCATTGCGCAAGATTTTGCCTGTCGAATGTTGCAGTAATTGCAGCAATTTATTTGATTTGATTAAGCCTGAAGTTCTTTTCGTTGGTAATAAACCAATAGACTGTGCCAAACTTAAAATATGCTTTGTGTGATAAAACGTTTTCCACATATTAAGTTAATGCAATGAGAAAAATTGTCTTGCATCAGAGAGTACTGCAACAAGAAACTAATACTTAAGTACGTTTTGTTCAGGTAAAATATGTGATGAACCTTTGCTACAGAACAGTACAAGATTTCCAGACCAAATCTTTTCCGCTAGTGATGCTAATGGCTATGAAGCTAGACCATCCAACAATGGTTGGTGTTCGACAGCCTCGGGAAAACAACATCTTCGAATTGATCTTCAGAGGGAGTTTTACATATCTCATATTGCGACATTCGGAAACAAAGCACAGACAAAGTGGACCAAAACATTCCAATTGCAATACAGCCGCACTGAGAGGAAATTGGATTCAAGTGATGCGAGAAAGGTATTTACATACGAAGACCTGTAGCCGGCACAAATGGCAACTGGTGTTTGGTAAATTCTTTAACTGGGTGAATCAAAAAAACACCGACGATTTAAATCTTGAGAAAATTTTTGAACGCTTGACGGGAATCGAACCCATGACGAGTGAGACACTCTAGCAGTCTAGCTAGTGAGTTAACCAAGACTGAGAGGGAGAGCGAAAGTTACAAATTCGTAATGTTTCGTTTAATAGACTCTCTGTGGCATATTCCACCATTATGGGAGCGATGCTCCCACACCTTGGGTTTTATTACGCCTAATGTCCCCAGTACCTCCTACTACCACTACCTATCAGTATGGTACCTACACACGAGTTGGACAACCAACTCGAGTTTAATGTTAGGAATGTTTGAAGACGTTTATAGAATAAAGTTTGCCATATTAACCTAAGTTTTTTTCGTACGCTTCTCTTTAGTAACCATAACGGAAAACTACTTGTTGCTTTGTTCATTGTTTTGTTATTTTTATCTGAGTTGTTGAATCAAGGCTGCTGGTTACACAACACATATGTCCTCAAATCAAACCAAGCCGCATCAATAACCAATGTCGATAGCTGTCCAATGTCGATAGCTCAATGGTCGGAAAGTCTCACCAGTTATCAGAAGATTACAAGTTTGATCCCCGTCTGGAGCCAGAATCATTTTCTGGGGATTTGAGCTTGTCAAACATGCCATATCATCTCTCATACTTAAGGAATAATACGCATCGTCTAGGGCTCAGAAACCTCTCGTGAGGATTTCAGTTAGACAAACGTTGACATACCATCTGTCATACTGCACGAATGCTCATCGTCTGGGGCTTAATTGGAAACAATTTATGAAAAACCAAGCTTGACGGACGTTCACACATCGTTAATATCAAACATCTGTTGAACGGTCACTAGTGTTGACCGGCAGCCGACATATTCCTAGTTAGTGACCAGTTTATGATTTAAACTGGTTAACTGTATTGAATCAAGATTCGCGCGGTGCCCAGACCTAAACCACATTATATCAATCATACACTCAATGCACTCGTCCTTTTATTTTCTTTAATACCAGATTACGGGCAACCAAGACGCTTATCGAGCCGCCATAACTAAACTTGATATCGTTCATGCAAGATTTCTCAAGATTACTCCAGATCAGAGAGATTTTTGTATTCGAATCCAATTGTGCGGTGGTCTTGGTAGGACTTTAATTTCATATGTGTCTAAGCTTTTATTCCACGTTGTCCTTCATTTTATATTACATTACATTGAATTCTTTTTCATATTGATTAAGTATGTACAGCCAGTGATTAGGTAAATATTTTTTTATCCTTAGTTTTGCTGCCCAATCCAGTAGAAAATCTTATTGTTGACACTGATACTGCACGAACTGCCCAGATTTCGTGGATGTTGTCCCAAGTTCAAGGACTCAGTAGTATTACCTATTTCGTAATAATTGTGAAAGAAACTGGAACCACGGTCAATTTTACGCGCCAGGGTGACAATAACCAGTACACTCTAGAAAATCTTAAACCTTACCGTTATTATACGGTAAGCGTTGCAGCTGGAAATGCTTACGGGGTTGGCGACAACGTCTCTAAAAGGTTTAGGACAAGTCAAGCAGGTAAAGTTGATCTCTTAAAGTGTATAAGAATAGCTAACAATTGGGGAAGCTAAGCTGGTTTATTTCTTTGCTGGCGGCAGTTCTTCCTTCGACAGGTAAAATTTTCTGGCGTTAGCAGAATAAAATAATATTCGTCTTATCCCCCCGGGAAAGAGTTAATGATTTGAAGGTTCTAAGTTAATTTAACTGCGGATTAATTCTCCAACCGACTAAAGCCCGTTTTTTTATTTTAATAATCGCATATTTTCCTCAATTTCTTTTGTTTTCCCAAGTCCCATTAATAACTAATTTACCTCATTAAAATTAATTTGTATTAATACTACCTCCAGTGACGTCAAAATGTGTCGTATTAGGACTAAAACGGCCCACTTTGACGTCACCAGAGGTAGTATTGGTTGAATTTTGGCAAACATGATATTACAAAGTAATACCATGAAATTTCGGTGCACTAGCAAGTAAACCTCCCACTCGATTCGGGTCATTTAGTAAAATTTCCTCGGGCCTTCTGCCCTCTGGAATTTTACTAAACGATCCTCATTGAGCGGGAGGTTTAACAGCTAATACACCTCATATCATGCTATTACTTATAAGAAAAATGGTTTGAACCCGGAAGAATCAGTATTTGTTGATGTAAGTTGATCATCCATGTTTGGGCCGTCTTGAGAAAGACTGTTAGCGACTGACGGTTCGATGACTTCAGCGCCGGTCAACTTTAGAGTTAGACACTAATAGTCTCTCTCAAGATTAACCTGGACGTCAATCAATACCATCAATTTTACTATGTATGTCTAAAACTAATGAATAACTCATATATGTATATATACCATGTATATTTTATTGCCTTCTTATGCATTATTTCAATATTTCAGCTCCAGAGTCACCGCCTCAGAATGTAAAAGTTGTCGTTCTAAATTCAACCTCACTAAATATTTCTTGGCAACCCCCGACAGACGATAAACGAAATGGAATAATTGATCACTATACAGTATATCTAAAGGTCAGCAAAGGAAAGGAGAAACAATATAATTATATAAAAAACACGTACGTTGTGCTTGGTAGTCTCAAGAGTGCCACGGAATATTCCCTTAAAGTATCAGCCAGTACAACAGCAGGAGAAGGAACTCACAGTGGTTATGTTTCCCGGATAACAAACCAAGGTAAACAGTGCTATCGGTTAGTTATACTGGGTAAATTTCAGGTAGGTAGGATTGCCAGGTCCAACCGGGATTCCTTAGTGAATAGTCGTGGCTAGAAGGTGTACCTAGGAAGGAAGATTAGGATTAGGATCAGGGTTAGGGTTAGGGTTCGAGTTTGGGCTAGGGCTAGGTCTAGGGCTAGGTCTAGGTCTAGGTCTAGGTCTAGGGCTAGGGCTAGAACTAACCCTAATCCTAACCCTGATCGTAATCGTAATCCTCCTTCCGTAAACCTTCTATCCACGACCCTAAGCTGAATAGACGACTTGTGTTGCGGTCATTTTAACACCGTTGACAAACCCCATGTGCGTGCGGGGGAATCAGACTCGTAGGATATTGTGCTTTGTTAAGGCATTCTTCCTGATCAGATAAAAGTCTCTGAAAAGGAAAGGTAGGCAATCTGTTCATAATTTCGGAGAAAGCGTTCTAAAATATTTTAAGTTCTTATTCTGTAATTCTCTTACAATGATAAATATTGTTTTGTAGACAGTGCTAAATGACGTCTAAAAGTTGAGGTTTAAAAACGTTTGTTTTTACCCGTGATTGTTATACCCCACTTTCACCAGTCGAGACGAATGCTTCGGTGTTACTTGGCCTGTTGTGATAAAAACTATGGATCTTTTTGGCGTTTCAGTTTGTTTACCCATCTCAGACTATTTGACGTTAATTCGGAGAGCAGTTTTTGAGAAACTTAATCATACTCAAATCTGCAATTAAACATTACGATTAAAAAAACGAATGGAAACATTACATGGTCTGAGATGGTCAGTTTTTATGTAAGCGCATAACTATGGTGGGAGTGTTGGTCATTCCTCGAAAACAGCCATACAAATAACCTGAACTATAACTCTCACCCGCTGTGTCGTGCGCTGATGTGGCAACCTTTTTCATGACTTTGACGGCCCATAAAATGACAAAGTTAAGAGAAAATGAAACAAAGTGGACGAAATATTCCCAAAGCAGATGAGTAGACTGTTTTGTCGTGAAAAGAATTTTCGAAGTTAAGTCCACTTTAAGAATTGATTTCAGAATTCGTTCGTATTTAGGTTATGTTTCTTGTGGAATATTTTTGGAACTTGTTGAGGTATTAAAACTGTAGGTTTTTGTGCCATATCCTAGATGGACGATCTTTTTGTCTTACGGGGAAACGGTCAAGAGAACTTTTCAGGTTGCTCCCCTTGAGGCCTGCTGGCTCCTTGACTTTAATAAAAATTGTTTTGTCTCTTCCAGTACCCGTTGATGTAAACCCTGTCACGGATGAAAAACTTAGTATTCGTTTCCAAACACCGCCTGCAAAGTTTGGGTAAGTGTTTTACGAGAACGATCATCAATTCTATTTTGAATTCCAAGAAAAGTTTCAGAACGCAGTTGTGGTAACAAAAAGCACTCAAATATGTATGAATGTGCGAGCTTATTTTGACACTGGTCATCAGAACGTTCCTGGTTGTACAAAAATCAAAAGCTATGCGAAGCTGGTAACTTCACATTTCCAATACCAGATTTCTCCTAACAAAAATCTCACGGTGTTGGTCAAATCTAAAGTTTCCTACTAACTTGAAGCGCTCGTAACTGGACTTCTCACCATGAAAAAAGTATCGTTGAAGTCAAAGCATAAGCTCTCTAGTTCGGATAGAAGATTGTAATGAATTCTGGTTACATGAGTCAAGTGCCAAGTGCCAAGTCCCATTGAGAACAAAAAAGGTTGATATGCAAAACGAGAATTCAATTGTATTAACATCGGGTTCACACCCCAATGAAAAAATCTGATTTATTTCGGGGCTTATTTTCAGGTAACTTACAATCAATTTCGCAAAAGAAAACGAAAATTTTTAAAAAAAATTTCGATAGTTAAGCAATGTGTAAATAGAAATTTACAGCTAATTTCGCAACTTTTTATTAATTATTTACATAACAAACCTCAAGTGAAAAATAAAGAAACATTCACGATATTTGTCTTTTTGCAAGTATGAAATTTCACAGTTTTATTGCCTTTCTTCATGTTTGTTTATTTTTTTTAGAACCATTCTGGTTATTGTTCAGGCCAGTACAACCGCCAGCAAACGCCCAAACGAATACCAAATAAAAGAACTATACAACGGTGGTTCGTCGGGCCCTTATGTAACTGCTGTTTTGAGCTCAAGTGACGTGAAAGGAACATTTGTAATCGGTAAT
This sequence comes from Heliopora coerulea, assembly GCA_030142905.1. Lineage (NCBI taxonomy): Eukaryota > Metazoa > Cnidaria > Anthozoa > Scleralcyonacea > Helioporidae > Heliopora > Heliopora coerulea. The sequence continues at coordinate 732,669 of JASJOG010000039.1, forward strand.
GGAGAAAGTTACAGCTCAGGCATTTCTCCTGTCGTTAATCGACCTCTTAAGGAGAAAACGGATTACATGATATTTCTGCGATATATTGAAAACGAGGTAAACAGTTTATTTCCTCACAAGTATCTGCCAAGTCATTTTATACGTACATCAAGATCTGAAATTTAGCATATAAAACAATACTTCGCATCTGAATTTATCACGCGAAAAATATCTTTCAAGTTTTCATATTTGAAAAAATAGAAACATGTCACTTCATACGTAAACAGGGTATGTTACGTGCAAGAAACATGTTTCAAACTAAGTTTTCACATGGGAAATTTTGAACGGTGCAAATTCACATAAATGCCAGATGTTATGTGCAGAAAACCAAGCCGACTTGTTTCACGCACAGGAATCAGAGGCGAGTCAACTGTTCAGCCAGAAGAAAGCAAGAATTGTTTAAATTAAACAAGACTTTGGCTCGGCTATAAAAAACGCACAAATGTATAGATGTACATTGTATAAAAGTCACGATCTAACTCCATTCTGTTAAGTCCATCGCAAGGAAAACGCTTTTTGTCTAGATAGGACTTCTTTCGTTTAAGTTGGCTAACGCCATATTTTAGTCGCCAAAAGAAGTCTAGTGGACAGGAAAGAGTCAAACACACTTACCGCGGTGAAATCGTTGTTAAAGTTAACTGCGTGATTGAACCTACGGAAGGAAAGCTTCCAATACGTTAAACGAGGTATAGGTTTAAAAAAATTTCTTTAGATCCCATCACTAATTTCTTTTCAAGTTTATTGTCCAAACTATTTTAAAAAGGTGGATTTGGTGAATGGTGTGTTGGCAGGGAGGAGCAAAGAGGGGCAATATTACCCTCCCTTCGATTGTCCCTCAAGAATGCATGGATTAGATTGCTCGTAAACTGGTGACATTGAATACTATTGTCTTTAGTCGTTCCATAATATAAAAATAACTTCCCCCGTGATCTTTGAAGTTTAATTTAGCAAATAAATTTGATACGAAACGCAGTACAGCATAGCCCGCTTTCAAACTCAATTCTTCCTAGCTGACCGTGGTGGGATATTTGAAACCATTTGGTTGGTCATTCGTCATAGTCATTAAGTTTAACAGGCTCTTTTGCCCCCCGGCCCAGTGAGAAAATTGCCTACGCCCATGATTTATTTTACGAAACGACAGAATCCTTTTTCCGTAAAGTCGGATTTCTCCTTAACCCCAAAACCCAAATATAATATTCAAGTAAACCAAGGACAAAGCATGATACAAAATGTAACCTTGAGTGACTGCTCGTTTAGTTTGGTATGGGTTTCTTCGTGAGAACTCAAGTAAGTCATATTTTCCCCTTGAAAATTCAAATAATTTGTATGCTTTTCTCCTAGAGAACTTGCTTCTGCCTTGTTCTCAGACCGCAACAACCACGACTATCTACTTCTTAACCCAATGACAAGAAATAAAAATTTCATAACTATTCTTTTATTTAGTCATATTTATAGGTAGTGCTACTCTGGTTTGGTGGCCAGCGAAAGGTACATGCAAGTTGCTAGAAAACATTCCTTAATTGAAGACTAAAATAGAGTCACCAGGTATTTCCCCTAGATTTAGGAGTCACCGGATATCTTCCTGATAAATAAAAATTAAAACAAGGTCACTGGGTATCTCCCTTGAAATAAAGGTCACCAGATATTTCAAGGGAGATACCCAGTGACCTTGTTTTAATTTTTATATATCAGGGAGATATCCGGTGACCCCTAAATCTAGGGGAAATACCTGGTGACTCTATTTTAGTCTTCAATTAAGAAATGTTTTCTAGCAACTTGCATGTACCTTTCGCTGGCCACCAAACCAGAGTAGCACTACCTATAAATATGACTAATAGTTCACCTGGTTCCGAAAAAAGACTATTCACTATTCTTTTATTTATTTTTAGGATGATTACTACTCCACTGACTGGAGTCCACCAGCTCGAACAAGTCCGTCCCCAGCAGGTACGACACTTCCATCGTTCTCAACACCTCAATCAACTTCTGGTAAAATTGTCTTTATTGTAAATAATCATAGTTGAAAGTCAATTAGGATGGTCTCTATACCGAACATATTGATATCAAATCCCATATGGATTGTTTGATATGAATTTTTCATTTATACTGACATATCGAGATTTTCGATGTACTGGGATTGTCAGTATACCGAGGTCGTTGAAACTCTAAGAACATTGGGTTTAAGACGAACGTTACAGACAATATACATGGGGGAACTTTACCGTAATGTGAAGATCTTGATGGCGAAGATATCCGATATTAATTTATTCATTTTAATTGGATTTTAAATGATATGTGCACGCACACCTACATGAACACGAGCAAGAACGTACATACACGCAAACATGGACGCGAACACGTACACGTACATGTACACGTACACGTAAACGAACACGTACATGAACACGAATGCGAACACGTACACGAACATGTATCCCAATCTTCAAATGGTCGCTCGGCATAAAGTTAAAAATAGATAAATACAACTTCAAAGAGATATAACTTTATCTACGTACGTCACAGGTAACATAAGGACGGTTAAACTGAATGGAATTTACAAGGGCGAGTTGATAAGGAACCATTGTAAACCATATACAGTTCGTGTGTCCAGAATATTTTGCCATGGGAAACTGGTTCGAGTTTTGTCCAGTGTGGAACTACGATGCACTGCACCGCTCACTTCAGAATCGGCTGATATGAACAATTCATAAAATTCAGTTGAACTGAACGTTGAGACTGAGGGATCCCTTTTCCACTTTAGTTTCACGCAATTGGTTAATTTAAGTCAAGACTTGTAAAAAATTATTCATTTACTCTGAAGATGTTGCATGTGTTGCAACGAAACGTTAGTTAAATAAATATTTTGAAGTTCCACTATTATGAGTTCATTGTGGGTCTATATAAAATCCTCTGCTGGGCTTTGATATTCATATCAAATTATTGCAACTGATTTTCATCTGCAATTTTCTCACATATAGTGGCATGTAAATGTGAAAAGACGTCGTTCTACGTCGCCATAGCAACTTTATTGGTTATGAACGTTGCTTCTATCGCTGTGGTGATCTATCTATCCCGATTTCATCCGAAGTTCCAGAACTGCTCAAAAGACACAGTTAATACAGACGTTCAGAACAAAGCTTTCGGAGAAGATGTATATGACGAGGTTCAAACCTCCCCTTCCTCTTCGGGCGTCAAACTCGGAGACCACAACCCCGGCACTTATGAAGAACTTCATAACCGCGGGAAAGATGAAGACAATCATGTTTACCAACCTTTGAAGAACACAACCCCAGTAAAAATTCGAACATCTAACAAAAAATAAGTTCAAATAACTACAGTATAATTATCTGATTCATTGATCACGGCCATTCAAACGTCGACACTTTTAGAAATTCTCATTTCTTTTTAAATCAGAGACCCTCAACTCTTTACTGTCCAGCGGTCTTCCTTTGACAAGTAAAATCATCTGGTGTTAGTCACAGTAAGATGATAGGAGACCTACCTGGACCGAAAGGAGGCGGGCTCAGCTCTTTCTTGTCCAGCGGTCTTCCTTAGGTGAGTCAAATAATCTGGTGTTGGCAGAAATAAAATAATAAAAAACCTATCTGGGCAATAAGGAGTTTTAATTAAATGAGATTATTAACGGTGTGTAATGGTGGTGTGCTGTGTGTACTGTAGTCTACAAGTCTCGATATGTCAAGTGTATATCTAATGTTCAACGGTGTACAAAGGTTACATGTAGGTAATGGTTTGCGACGATGGTATTACGTATGTATTTCCCGTCAGTGAGTTTGGATATATGAAGTACATAGAGATCAAATGCAGCAAAATTGTTGGGTTTTTTTTTTTGTTTTGTGACTCAAAATGTTTTTAAAATATTTCTGGGATTTAAACCTCCAATCAAAGTACCTCAAAACTACTTGCACTTGATCTCTCAAGTGAGGATTTCCGTTAAAAAACCGAAATACTGATACGATCTGGTGACATTAGACGTCCACATTATCCCGGTAAGACTTCAACTGTGCTGCTTTACCACCTCATCAACCGTGAATACAATACAATACAATACAATTTATTTAAACACGGTAAAAATCTTCAGTAATTACAATCAAATAATATAAAATTAACAAAATAACCTAAAGTGTCTAATACTGGTTTACAAGATTGCCGTGTGGGAGTCGGTTTAAGTTTCTAAATACTCGTCTATTGCTTTCCTGAATTGCGAAATCGATTAAAGTTTTCGTATGTTTTGAGGGAGACTATTCCACAATAGTGCTCCACTATAAAAAAAAGCTTCGTTTTAAGTAATTTGTTCGTGGCTTGGGGAAGTTTAATCTCATTTCAGAATTTCGTATATTATGGCCCAAACCACGAACAGAAAAATAATCTTGTAGATAAGTGGGCATATTTCCATTTATTGTCTTGAAAACTAATTTAGCCCTGTGTTTTTTCCTTCTTAAGGAAAGATTATCTAAATACAGGGTATCTAAAAGTATGCCTGCACTGGTATTATAATTAGTTCTCAGAATGACCCTTGCTGCTCGGTTCTGGAGTTTCTGTAATTTACAACTAAGTGTTTCACCGAGACCATCCCAGACCGAGCAACAATAGTCGAAATGAGGTTGAATTAATGCTCGATAGATTTGGACCGCTGTGTCAGTTGTTATAAGCGGTCTTATGCGTTTTAGAGAGCCAATAGCAGAAACAATTTTTTTAGATATTTTGTCAATATGAACGGCCCAGGTAAGATGTTGGTCAATATATACCCTAAGGCCTTAACTGAATCAACCCTCTTAATCTCATAATCATTGGTTTTTATGACTGGCTCATCATTTATAGTTGTCATTTTTTGCCGAGATCCAATTGTCATAAACTCAGTTTTAGGATGGGGTTGCTGTACGCAAATTACTGCATAAAATCAAGTGACGAAGGATGAAAATTATTCACCTGAACAAACTCATGATTTGTGATTTTGATGCCATCTATCTCTTACGAGACAATCCTTGACTAACTTTAGTTTTCTACCAACATCAACTAACCACCAGAATCCTCTACGTTCTACTCGTCCTGTCACTTATAGAAATAACCTCACAATCACGCAATGTTTACTCAGCGACAACGGTGACCGTGCGCTGCTCATTAAACTCAATTTTCGTTGTCGTACTTCGTGATGAGAGTTCGATTTTCCTTTCAATGACAGCTCTTGGCGAAAACACCTTCCGGATGGCCATGATCGCTCCTGTTCAGTCGGTGTGAATCTTAACTAGGATGTTCCGCTCACACTGGTTAAAACATCTTGAGACGTTTTGATAACCTGAGCCCGTTAAAACAACTTCGTGTATGCGCCCAGATCTATTTAACTCCTTGAATGAATGAATGAATGAATGAATGAATGAATGAATGAATGAATGAATGAATGAATGAATGAATGAATGAATGAATGAATGAATGGATCCACTAACCTCGGACGCTTATTTTTAAGCGTAAGCTTAAGCTAGTATTGATCAATCTTTCTCACAATAAGGTAGTTTTACTTCAAACTTCGATCGAACGTCGCATGCATAATTTAAACTCTTTAGACACCAAGGTTAAAAACTGCTTTCCTCGGTTTTAACAGGCCAAAGTTTCCGTCCCACTTCGGTCTCGCGATGCACCAAAAAGATCAGCGAAGCGATATGACATTAAGTCGATGATTTCAGTCATGGAGAAGAAATCCCAGGACTCAATCGAAGGAGAAAATTATCTTCCTCGTAAGTACAGAGACTGGCGTGCGGAAAGCAAGACAAAGGGAAGTGAGGACAGGAAAGAAGAAGACGAAGAAAGCACTAAGCTTCCTGATGAACTGGAGTCCATGTTGAAAGATATTCGCGATGATGACGTTGATGAAATAGCAGGTTCAGTGTGCGCAATACTTTTTGATATAATAACGCCATGATTACCTCGTATTCTCTTGTTTAAGAAGACAAGAGAGATTTAGTTTTTAAATTCCCTCATCAGGAAACAAATCCCGGATTAAATTCTCCCAATGCATGTTGGTGGGGGAAATTTAGAAAAAAGTTTCCCTGTTTAACCCTTTGCTGTCCTAGAATTCTCCCCTTGACGAGTAGAAATCGCCTGGCTTCAGCCATAGTAAAGTACCAAAGTCGGGTATGGACCTGAAAGGGTTAGAGAGAGAAAGTTGACCGAACTCTATTTTATGCCGATGCCATGGACATTTTTTTTCTAGATGACTTCAAAAACGAGCTATTTTATACGCTCCTTGACGAAGTAATTTTTCACTACTAGTGTTGCGTAAGGTAGGCAAGCCAGTGACAAGTTTCTTGAAAAAAGCAAGCGTACCTTTTTCACATTGAAAAACAAATCACTTTCATAATTTTCTTTTGTATCCTCCTCGTGAAATACTGATGGCTTTTTAAATTAATGTCAACATTTTGGTTCAAGTAAGTGATCATTTTTTTCAATTGTTAGTAAACAAATCTATATTTTGCTATTGCAGCTGTTCTTGGTTTGTACAGTTTAATCACGCAAGAGGAGAGCCTGGCGATAGAGAGCGAGACACAAAGCAAAACTATTAAAGAGTATGGTCTCAAAAAGCCAGGTACCTTTCTAGCAAGTTTTCGAGAACGCCTAACCTGCAATATTTTCTTTTTGTTGTCACTATTTTCCGATATCTTGAAGAGCTTGGTTCTCAGAAAGCTTGATATATTTCTGAGAAAATTTCCGAGAAAGCCTTTCTTGCAATTTTATATTTTTGTTAATATTTGTTTTCTGTATATGTGTACTTTTCCTCATTTTCTCAGTTTTTCGATCGACGTTGTAATAGTTTTATAACTTCAGTGGATACCGCTTAGTCCTATCTTTTTGAATTCTTTTACCATTTACAAATACCTCTACGAGAATTAGTCGAAGACTATTAATAAGATTTCTGCGGAGTCGTGTAAGAATTAATCCGAAGTTGTTCAAAAGCAGCTCACTTTCGTAAGCGTTTAAAACTCCGACGTTCAACTTTCTAGGAATCGTTCAGGGTAAAAGACCTAAATCCATGCCGGATGTTTTACAGACGCCAGATACGGTTCAAGTATCAGTGATTCTTCAGAGACTTAGAAGTGGTGATCCCAGTGTGACGGAAATAGCCATGAATAACTATAAGGATGCGGACAAGGTTTTGATAGAAGTGGCTGACCTTCTGAAGACAAATAAATCTGTTCGCAAACTATCGATTGCCAATACTCAGATAAAGTCAACAATTTGCCAGGCAAGATAAACTAAATTAACTGCACTATTGATGCGGTAGCCCAAGTGTACCTTATGACCTTAAATGAAATCTTATCCGGCCGGATCAATCTTCTATTATTATAAGTGTCTAGATATTTTTTTAAGACACAACCGGGAACTGTTGCGAAAAATGCAACTTTGGGCCATCCGGCTGGGAATCGAACCCGCGACGTCGCGAGTCTAGCGCGATGCTCTGCCACCTGAGCTACGGAGGCCGTTGCCGAGAGCATGGTCACGAGTTTGTGCCGGATGACCAAAACTTGCATTTTTTGCAGCAGGTCCCAGTTGGGTCTTAAAAAATATCTAGACACTCGAGATTTTCTTCCTTCAAAAATCATCAACTTAACAGTTAGCGGTCGAGTGTAAATGCCATGATGTTCTATCCAATATGGCCTTCTATTATTTTACTCTGGCTTACGCCAGACGATTTTACTAGTCAAAGGGAGACATCCAGCTGGGAAAGAGTTCAGCAAGCACAACGAGAACGTCGACTTGGACGACGTTCATACGACGGAATTTTTCATTTAAATTAAAGAGAATGAATACTTCTTAGTCTCCATAAAGCAATCCTTTAGCCGTCCTCGTTCTGAGTAGAATGTCATTCTGAGAATTTCCATGAATTAAGAACGTTTACTCACGGGGCGACAGAAGCTGTTAGCTCAGTTTCATGCCATCCCTTTCCTCAGATTCCCTCCAGAAACGTTAAAACATACATACATACGAACTTTATTTAATCACGGAAATCTCACTCAAAACTTTTTGGAGGTTAAAAAAAATACCCATCTAGCATCCAATACCGAGTCATTTATCACCGGTAACTTATTACCGTACAGACCATAAGCCATATTAGGATCCCAGTCATGACTTTTCCCAACATTTCACAAAAAGTCTCATATCCGTTCCCCCCTCAACTTTCTACTATGGTCAACGCCATTGATACCGACTCTGACATTGCACGGCCTGACACCGGCCTCTGAGTTACAACGCCACCGTTTAACCACCTCAGACATAAACATATACTTTTAAGTCTTTTTTGCACATTTTTAAAGTACTAATATATTGTTTCCCTTTTCGTTAGAAATTTGTAGAAACTATGAAAGTGAACACAACTTTGGAATCCATAAATATGGAGTCGAACTATCTGACTGGTGATGTGATAACGGTAGGCCACTCATGTACATTAAAGCAGTTATAAAACCGCAATCAGCCGACCATGCTTAGAAAGTAAAGATGTGAATAATAAATCGAAAAATCTTATCTTGATACTTGAAGTTTAAGTTAAAGCACAACGGTACAAAATTACCCTCTGTCTTGTTTTGTTTTAACTTGAACGTAGAGTCTCAAGACTCGGTGTATTTACCGTCATTTTGACTAACATAAATACACATACATGTTGTTGATGGTATAGATAGTCCAGTTTAGTGTAGTCTAATTGAGAAAGACTGCTGGTGACTGACGTTTCGACGGCCTCAGTGGCGGTTATCTCAAGATGCTGCGTATCAATCGATGGTTTTGAACCTCACCCTTAAGGTTCAACAGGAAATGATAAGGCGGCCGCGATGAAGATCACGTACAATACAAGTTAATAAGATTCTTTTGTTAAATTCCACCCACGGGTATATAAGGAAGTGTGGCTGAAACAGCTAAAACGACGGAAGATTAGTCCTGATTGAACATGTCCTCAGGATGTTTTCTTCAAGTTGGGAGTTGATTACAGTTGACTGCAGTTGACTACAGTTGACTACAGTTGACTACAGTTGACTACGGAGTTACATCAGAAGCAGTTTTTTCATCGCCACTTCCTTAATCATGGCCTACCTTGCAGGTGTTCCGTTTGGGATGGGCGGAGTGTATCTTGCGGTTGCCTCCCTCGCCATTCTTCCCTTCCTCATTTGTCACACGAGCAAGTGGAAGTCCACCCTCCCCGCAGCGGAACGCCTGCAATACAGCCAACTTCAACCCTTATTTCGAACTAACTGGAAAAGCCAGGAATCCCGCGACTTTTACGCAGTTCATCATTTTACAAATTGAACTGAACGATATCCCCTGAACTGGATATACAGATATGGACCCTCGGGGTTACGTCAATACATTTACGTCAGTGCATACGCCCACCGCTGCACCACAGTAACGAACAACAGTTTCATATGTAGCCCGAATCATCAACTTATCAAGGTTGACTGGACAACAATCTTGAGGCAAGCCTGGCAAGGTGAAATGAGTTTGTCGTTCTTACGTGTAGTACCATAAAAGCCCAATAATCTTCAGGAGTAATGCTTATTTAACTTCACGCCTTAAAATGAAGGAATTTACCGGAGATCGCGGGCTGAATATGCCTGTTTCAGGAATACTAGTAACACTTGGTCTAACCTGGCTGTTTGGAGCGGTAGCGATCGGTGATGCCAAGCTAGTCTTCCAATATCTGTTTACTATCTTCAACTCAATGCAGGGCCTTCTAGTGTTTATCTTTTACTGCGTTCTCTCAGTTCAAACCCGGACAAAATACAAGACACATTTCGGAATTGACCAAGGGAAGGATTCCAATACCGGCTGCACAGGAACGTACAATTCTGCCCTGGAACATACAACAAACATAGAGTTGAAGAAATTTAAAGCACGGCTTGATAAACGGCTTAAAGAACGGCTTGAAGCCGCCGGGTGAATTCAGTGAGCAAGCTATGGCATGATATCAAAGCGAGAGGTCTATTCTTGGATAGTGTATGTATTTGACCTAAATCGCAATCGAGACCCTTGACATGGTAATACTAACGCACATATGTAATTGAGTAATAGCATGGGTTGAAGGAAGTTAGTAATTAAATTTGCTTTCGAGGGAAGACTTATGGAAGAGATTTTACAAATCCTGCCGAGAAGCTTGACTTGTAGTAGGAGATCAAAGATTGATGTATTTGACCCGCTTGTACAGTCTGTTTCTCGAAGAGAAAGGTTGTTTGTTTTCTAATTTTATTTAGTGTTATTCACGAGGGAAATATTGTACAAGACAAAGGATACTCTTTGTCTTGTACTAAACTTTCGAAGTTACCTTCTTGAGCAGAGGGAAATGAGTGGTTTAAAAGTCCTCGGAGAACCAAGGAATTCGAGATTATTATGGTATTACCGATTATTATGGTATTACCGAGTATTACCGAGATTATTATGGTATTATGGTACATACAATATCACATTACAGGTATGTTCAGCTTTCAAGTACGAAAGAGGCATATCAATATTTCGAACCAGGTCTCTAATTAACATCATGCTTGCCGTCTGAGACCCTATAGTGTAGTGGCAAAACAACAACCGTACCGGCAATCGGGAGACACGGGTTCGATTCCCGTTGGGGAGCTCAGAAGTTTTCTGAGATAAAAGCTTGAGAACAAACTTTTCATCATATATATATATATGTATACCTAATTGCTAATAATACATATATTTAAATATCGAATTTCAAACACAGCTAATTATGTAAAAAAAAAAGATAAATGTAAACACCAAGTGAACTTCCCAGAATACTTTATTTTGCAATGCGTTTGGCCACTTTAGCTGCGGCTCTTCAGGCTTTACAAATTCTAATTAATGATTGTGACGTCAATTCTTACCAGTTTCTTAAGTGTCTGTAATTAAGTAATTAGGTTGAGTTAAGAGAAGGTTTAAATTTCCCCACTCATTTTATAAAAAGGAAAAACAGTAAATTTTATTGTTTTGTTTGCTGCACATTGTGCAATGTGTGCACTGACCGGAAATATGCGGTATTTTTCTTCGCGTATATGTTGTCGGTGTAGTGTCATTCTCTCACGTAGTTTTTTTCTTGTTTCACCAATGTAATTCTCGCTGCAGCCCATGCAGGTTAGGACATATAATAAAAATTTGGTGTTACAATCCATTTCATGTTTTACTTTGAAGGGCTGGTTGGTGGTTTTGAACGTAAATGAATTCCCGACGATTACTTGTTCACATGTTGTGCAACGTTTTCCTCCACACAGTGAAACTGTGCCCTGGGTTTTGTTTGTAAATCTTGATCTTACTAATAGCTGTCTTAGGTTGGGTGGTTGTCCTCTACTGTGAATGAATTTCAATCCTCCTAAAATGGTTTTCATCCGAGGGCTGTTTTTTAGTATTGTGAGTCCTGTCTTTAGCAGCGAGGTGGTTGGTGGATTATTTGGATCAAATGTTGTGACCAATGTGAGGGTGTTTTGAGTGGTCGGAGGTGGTCGAGTTATTCTTAGTTCATGTTGCTTAATTGTCTTAGCTTTAGTTATCCCGTTGTTTGCTAGGTCTTTTGGATAGCCTATTTTACTGGGTAGGTCACTAAGTTCTTGCAGTTCTTTTTCTTTGTCGTTATCTGAACCCACGATCGTGCATAGCCTGCGTGGACCCATGTGTCCGACAAGTCATCTCAGTAATGAAACTTGTGTGAACCTGGAACGAGACAGCTCCAGTCTCAACTTTCAGTCCTGCAAGAATGCGTTAGGCCCGATCCTTTCAAGGTCACCAGTGATTCGGATTTTGAGGACGAAGATGACGAACATTTTTTTAAGTCTGATGCGATGACAGAAATTGAGTGAAAATTTCATTGTTGGATTGTGTGAAAATGTTTTTGTTTTTAATTGCTCATTCTGATATTGAGAGCTCAGTTAACGAACCTTCTATCTTTTATTACCAACGATGATGACGGTGAAATTAACATTGTGTAAACATTTGCGTGAAATCGTGTGAATATTTTCTGTTTTTGAGGTTGAAATATTAAATTCTGAAATAAACGCCCCTTTCTAATAAACGTCTCCATTTAGAGCTCAATTCTCAAATAAACTCACAGGGCGTCTTTTGGAATTAAGTACGGCATAATCCTTTCACAACGAAGTTCGTGATCACATCAAGAACATTAAAATATTCTTAATACGCACGCTCTCAAGCTGTTTTCTCAGAAAAACTTTCTGAGTCCCTGACGGAAATCGAACCTGTAACCTTCTGATCGCCGGTGAGACGCTCTAGCCATTGAGCTACAAAAACTCAGATGGTGAGCGAAGGTTAAATTTGTGTACTGGTTCGTATATCTGAGTCTTTGTAGCTCAATGGTTAGAGCGTCTCACCGGCGATCAGAAGGTTACGGGTTCGATTACCGTCAGGGACTCAGAAAGTTTTTCTGAGAGAACAGCTTGAGAGCGTGCGTATTAAGAGCATAATAACCAAGCTTCCACAATTACATCATTGATTAACATTAAAATAGTTTCCTTGACAGATTTAACCGCGGTGAAAATATCAGTCCGGTCGAACGAGCCGAGATTTTCTTGGAAAACGATATAAATTTTAGCCTAAACTAATAAACCTTGAAATGCGCTGTCGTTATATCAGATCTTCAATTTTATGGGATTTGAAAATCCGCCTCGGACAATAAGCCTTAAGTTCAATTTGCTGGAAAGTGAAATACGAAATATGATAATAATTAGGAAACTAAATTCGGCATTAGCGTTCACGAATGTGCATTAAGAAATATTTCAAACACGAGTTGGTGTTCTTCCTCCGATTTCTAAATACAGAGAAGCGAGTTTTAAAACGAGGCGAAGCCGAGCTTTTTTAACGAATTTCGAGGTATTTAGATATCGGAGGAAGAAAATTTAACGAGTGTTTTTAATTACTTCTCAAACGAATCAGTATTTTCGGCGAAAATCCAGCCGAAAGTTAGCAAAATTCAGCTGTAATCTCCCTCCGATTTCTAAATACTGATAAATAATGTATTTCTTTTGTTGTTGCTTTATGAATTATTAATGAGTTTGAGAACTCTTCATATTGGTCTGACAATTAACGACATCTTGTTTGTTCGCATTTCATTTTGAGGATAAAAGGTTGAACTATCTTATTAATCACAAATACTAGCCCAGTGTGTATGGCCGATTTACGTATTTCTTCTAAGATCTATATTGTTAAAACTCAATCGTAAATCCCAGTCCTCCGCAGCGGCTCCAGATAACTCTGACTTTCAGGAAGCTTGGAAAGAAATACAGTAGAAGGGAGATTGAAAGCGTGTACCTCTTATTCGTCCTGCAAGGCTGTGTGGACTGTGGGGGAAAGCGGTCGTTTCAGAAGCCAGAGCCAGCCGACAATTTAAAAAAAAACTACAAGATGAAACATATTTCGAAGAGGAACATCTTGAAAACTCAGAATACGAGTCAAAATAAAGACGCAAGTTGAATCAGTAATATTTCGGTTCTATTTCAAAACCATCATCTTGCGTCCTGATTTTGTCTCGTATTCTGAGTTTTCAAGACGCCCCTTTCGGAATATGTTTTATCTTGTATGTAGTCGTGTGTCCTTATCGTTTTACGTGACGAAATGAAAGTACTTGAGATACTTCGCCAGTGATTCTTACAAACCAAGAGTAAGGTCATCTTCGAGTTCTTGGTTCCCCTATGATGCTTAACAGTCCATTCAGATTTCGCCTACGAAACGCCTACATTCCCACTGTCTCATTTGTCTTCTCCGTTGTAAAATTTAACTTGATGTTTTGGACGTGTGCTACCAACCGTATCGTATTTCTTCTTAAACCGGAGGAAACGGCCGCTGGAATTTAAGGCGCGGGGGTCCAGTGTAGATAGCTTCGATAAAACAATGACGAAGGCCCTTCATCAGGAGATCAGTAGCATGGAATACAAAAACACGTGGACTTTTATAGTAAAACTAAAAAAGTGTGTCAGGTGACAAAAATGAACCAGTAGAATGAATGTTGTCAAAACAAACACAAAACAATGAAAAGGAACCACATTCATTCTATTGGTTCATTTTTGTCACCTGACACACTTTTTTAGTTTTACTATAAAAGCCCACGTGTTTTTGTATTCCATGCTACTAATCTCCTGACGAAGGGCCTTCGCTCGAAACGTCGAGGAGCTTTTTTTCTATCCTTTAGATAGTGTATAACCTCAGAACGCTGGAATTTAACTTCACATCCTCTCTCAGAAAACGTGTTCCCCACTTTCTTTGAACTCCACCATTCGACGGCAATCGTTGTATCAAAAGTGTCCACACCTCCTGAGTGCTGTTCTTTTCACACACTGCTAATTTCTCTGTTACTCGCGGTCCTGGAGTCACTTGATCAATTAGAAAATCTTGTTATTTGATCCGTGTTTAAAGAGTCTGTACTAATTAAAGGTTTCGTTCGAACGAGCGGTTGGTACCAGGAAGTAGAAGCTGAAACACATCGAAGACGTGCTGACCTGACTCATGATGAAAAATGAAACCATCATTTGCCGGAGTTTATGCTGGATGCTCACCTTGGCCAATTTGATAAGAGGTAAGTTGTAGAGTTCTCTTTCAGCAATTTGTATTCAATGACAACAAACGTTTGGTGTATTTAGAAACAATACCGTCTTTGGCACGTTTGCGCGTTGTCATTTGTGACAGACTGTGAATTCAAAGACTTATTTTTATTCTTCGTCGTGTTATGTGATCGTAATTGTGACAGTGTGAAGTTCACTTGTTCGACAAATGATGTCTTTGGTTAAAGCACAAAATAGAGCAAATACCTTCGCAGCAGGCAAAGGTGTGAACCCCATTTCCGCAAGCAAATGGCAATGAACTAAGAATTCCCCAAAAGCCAGCTTTTCATCCCAACCTCAGCAACAGTCACAATAACTAAACTAATTTCTGTAGGCTTCTATCACTTGTCTGTGAGTTTGAGAGAGAACGTGGGAAAGAATATTGCTTAATACAGTGACCAGGCTGGTTTATACAGTAAGAATACACGCAGGGCCGTCGCGAAGGAAGTTGAACTGGGGGGTGTGAGCATTAATTTTGCCGACAAATGGGCGTGGTCATTGGGCGTGGCCAATCAAAAAGTGAAAATTTTTGATTGATATATTTGGCTACCATCGTTGCGAAACGCTGCGGTCAATAGGTCAGCCGTCAGCGTGGTCATCGTATACGTTATGTAATAACGCTAAAAGAAAAAAAAAATGTTTGGCGACTACGATTCCGATCGGCGAATGCTTATAACAGCAATACTGTGAAAGATAGCAGAAGTGATATTTTTACCTGTACTAGTGTTGCTCAGTGTGCTGAGTATGTATTAACTATGATCTATTCTATTGCGGTGCCGGTGAATTGTTTATTTATAGAGATCTCTCTAAAGGCCGAAGCAGTCAAACAGTTTTGCCGACAAACTATTCATTTGCCGACAACGGCAGTTTTATAGGGGGTGTCACACCACCGACACCCCCCCCTTCGCGACGCCCCTGAATACACGCATGACTTGTGAAGCTGTCGCGAGGGACAAAACTGAGGAGACTTCAGGGAAGCCGAAAGCTGCAAAAATATTTGACCTGGGATGTGACCTGCGGGGCCGCTCACACTGATATCGATCTAACTTGAATCGATCTGAGACCGATCTGAGATCGATCTCAGCTCGCTTCGTAAAGGCGTTCACACTCGTTTGGATCGATCTCAGTTCGCATTCAAGCGTTCACACTCAGATCACTTTTCAGTTAGATCGATCTGAGGTCGATCTAACATGCTAGTGTGAACAGCCCCTTAGACTAAAACGACCAGTAGGAGTGATAAAAGTCCGAGGCCCTGGTATACATTGCATAAGAACGTCATTGGTTGAACCAAGCGGCTATAGAACCAAGCGCGCTTTTTTTATACATTCACTGCTTAAAACTAAAGAGATGTCTCGTCGATATGCTAATAATTTATTTGATGAAGGAATGGTTGATGAAACTGTTACAAAGTATCCTGGTATTCACAAGCATTCATTTCACCTAAATAAATATTCGTGACGAACGTCAAGCACCGAACTCAAATAAGCGCCATTTAAAATGGAAACACAATTTAAAACCCAGTTCGTAGTTGATATTGCTGCCCGTACGGCACTCAATTGCCTGTTCCGCTGTGACGTTTTATTCTCCATGTTGAACAACAACTTCAAAGCGCCGACGATCAACTTAGCAGTTAATCAACGGAAACTCTTGTCACATACATTTTTCTCAAAAAGGGGGACTAAATTGTCTTATGACTGGAAGAGCTGACTTCGGTCAATGATTGAACCATAAAGTGAAACCTAACATGGCGAATGTGGGGAGCTTTTTAGACGTCAGTTTCAGACCCCTACGCGGTCAAAGGCAGTCATAAAACTGAGGTCGTGACGTGGCTATAAAGTATACCTGAGAAGGAGGATTGGGATTAGTATCATAGTTAGGATTTCGTTAAAAAATCCCCAATATGGCCGCCATGCAGATCGACCAATTCCCGTGTGATGTGGATTTACGTGGAAGTTAATTTTCGCGTGTCAAAATCGTGCAGTTTAAGGCTTGATTCCCACCAAAATTTTCCGCACTTACGAAATTTTCTCTCACGAACTTTCAAATGGAGCAACTTAGAAAAACAAAGAAAAAAACTCGTCGGCGTGGAAAATTCCGTTTAGAGGAAATCAAGCCAGGAACTATTAGTTCAGTATAACCGTCCTTATTATACAATTTTGTAAAGTTATCAAATTATATAGTTAAATTGAGTAAATAAATAAATAAACCTGGACTTGGTTCAAAAAACGCAACTTTGGGGTCCCTGACAGATAATCGAACTCGCGATCCCACCAGTGCAGGGGTCTGGTAACTGAGCTAGGAATGCTTTTGCAGAGAGCATGGTCACCAGTTGGGTATTATTAGTAAGGAATGATGTAAATTATTATTTAAATTATTTAATAATTATTAAAATTTATAAGTACTAATTATTTGATTATTAGTTATCATTGTTGATTATTTCCTTTTAATTATTTTGTTATTGTTTAAATTATAATTTCAATTATCTTTCACGTAATTAAGACGACAAACTGGTCTTTCACGGAAAACCTGCCTTAAATTCATATCATTCGTAACTTATAATAATTTACATCATAACAATTTACAGTAATAATAATAGTAATAGTTGATAAGATAAATTGACTACAGGAAACTCTCCCGTTCGAGGAATTCACGTGAGACACATTTCTCGTGCTAGACGAGTGTCCTGTCAAGAGTCATGATTTTCGCTGGGGTTTTTGGAAAATTTTTACCAGACATACCAAGTATTTAGTTAAATTTCTACTGAAGAACCATAGCACTGGGCGAAAGATCTTTTTCATCTTGCGTTTTTCTTTCTTTCTCTACAGGTCTGGAAGGCTTCTACATCAAACATTCTTCCTCTGGG
Organism: Heliopora coerulea; assembly: GCA_030142905.1. Taxonomy (NCBI): domain Eukaryota; kingdom Metazoa; phylum Cnidaria; class Anthozoa; order Scleralcyonacea; family Helioporidae; genus Heliopora; species Heliopora coerulea. The sequence continues at coordinate 750,159 of JASJOG010000039.1, forward strand.
TTTTGTTTAAGACCTTTGGATCCTTTCGTGTCAACCTACTACTATGGAGACTTTTATTATGTTGGACTTACTAATGATTGTCTACACTCGGCTGCCCAGTTTAGGTATAGAGACAATGGAGCGTTTTTTAATATATTTAGAGATGGATGCATCGTTTATGTATATGTCCGAGGTATCTGGGTATTTCAAGTGTGGGATGGACGTCCAGACAATAGAGGCGCTTGCCTTAATGTTTTCAGGCCGAATTCTGCAGGCTCACTAGTTTTTGGAAGTAAATGTGCCGTGCCAAAGGAACCAGGTGGGACAACTCGCACAAAAAATTTTATTGAAGGAGATCATATACAGTTGGTTAACTACTGCAATAGAAAAGAACAACAATTCCTGTTTGGTAAGTTATAGCAGTACTGCAGCCGACAAGAATGAATAAAATCCTAAATTAGTTTCTTAGTTAGTATACGGTAGTAAAAGACCATGGCTATCATGCAGTTTACCGTACCCAAGACAGCCCGCCATTTAACCGCCAACTTCGAAACAAAAACACATACTCCACACGGTGCCATCGCTCGCAAAACAAAAAACGGACAATAAAAGGACACTGACATTGTCCGTCACACTCGTGTACAACTGTCAAAATTACGCCCAAAACTTTAAAATCAACACTAATCCTGACCCTAATTCTAATCCTGAAAGAACTTTAAGTTAATGTTTAATGGGAAGCCATGTCATTCCAGCATATTGAAAGAAGTGCTTCTGTTGTTACACTTAAAAGGAGCTCGGTATTTCGTCATCAATTGCTCATTGCGGAGAACACAGGTACGGTGAATCGTAGACTAGCCAAAGACCATCAGTACAAAAACGTCATCATTGGATAACGGTCGCTGTAGAGTTATGTTAGCGAGATCACGAAATAAGTAGAGAGAAATTGTGCATCTTAAGATCCGCGACGGCGAAGTACCACAAGAGGGATCCGGAAACGGGAAATAACCGCTGAATGACTTCCCTGTCGCTATCGTTGGCTCGGCTTCACCTTTCTTTACACCGTCGACTTGCCGGTTTTAAGGTCATAGCAAGAATTCGAAAGGAATATTTGAAAAAATCAGGTTGAATTAAATAAAAGATTACATCTAGGACTGCGAAGATAACCTGGCCTCCATGCCGCCGCAGTTATAGTCGCCGTCCGAGAGCTGTGCCGTCGTGAATGACCAGGTCTTAAGTGTCAAGCCTAGTCGAGTGGCCACGTCATTTAGCTCATTACTGGGCACCTCTACGTTTCTCCTCGAGCCGGACGCGAGTCAGTGTAAGTTAAAGGTTGAATTGTCTCACCGGTGATCTTGACTAAGTTACATGAATCCCGGAATACCTTATTCGGGGATAAATCTCCGTAAATACACAATGCTATCCTTGCTTTGAACATGTGAACTTAAATGTCTATTCGCCTTATAATCAGGTCTTCCGATAAGTGCGCCAAATTGTAGAAAAATTGTGCGGTGTTGCAGAGGAAAACTGGGCAGCAAAAAATGCTAATTGTGCGGAAAGAAAATATTTACCTCACAATTCACAAACGTTTATAAGTTTTTAATGAATAACCATTTTACATTAGCAACCAAATTACCATTAATTTATATTTTAAAAGGATCAAGAGTACTATATAGATATACAATTGCTCTCATTTTCATTACAGCGTATTAACGAAATCCTACAGGTTTTGTTCTGTTATTGACAGATATGGTTTGGATGTTTGTTTTTCCTTGTTGTATATGTTGTGACAATTTTTGCACCGATAGGATTTTTGTTAAAATAGTACATGGTACGCTAGTTCGCTACTTCCCATTTCCTGGTTCTTTACACGCTCCTGGTGAGTGGGAAAGCTATTTTTGATTAAGATTGCAATATCCGTTTAATTTTATCGCATTTTAATTTTTTTTAATATGATTGCATCCGAAACAGGGCTTAAACGCGAACGAAATTTTTCTAAAAACAAATTATTTCTAACGTTTATTCGGTTTGTGATATTGATTATGCAGAAATTTGCGAATTGTGCGGCAGACGAGTTCTGATGCCGATTATGGGAAATGGCACCAGCGCATAACATCAGATGTCCTGTTTAATGCTATGTCGTTCATAAAATGTAAGTTCCGCGATCAATACAAAGGTAGCGCCATTTATACATTTGGACATATCTCCCGGATAAACTGTTCTGGGTATCGTACGATCGGGCAAGTTTCGGGATTCGAGTTACGTCAGGGACTGAAAACACTTTTCGGTGTAAATAGGCTGAAAACGTTTGAATTTGTACAAAATTACGAATAATTGACATTGTAGTGAATTATGGGAACTTATTGCACCTCTGAAACTCAAGCAATTCTCCACAATTTGTTTATGGTTAGACTACTTGCAGTTTCGTGCGCTCCAGCTGTCAAAGTCATGAGGAAAATATCAAAATTACTTCAATAGTACACAGTTGTCGTGAATGGAAAACGAACGACTTTGAACAACATTAGACTTTGGTGGGTAAGTTTATGAGCTTCTAGTTTTCGGAAATTGTAATTTTTTCCCCTTTTTTGCACTTGCTTCTACAGGTTTCTTCCAAGATTATTGCTTTAAAGGAAAACGAAGGCGCTTCATGCTAAATTCACAAACCTTCTTTCTTTGTGAAAAACTTGTTTTCCTAGCAAGAGCTACTTTTGTAACCATGTTTCTTTAGGTCAAGTACTTCAGTAAAAGGGCCTTAAAAACGTTCGTCTTGATAGATAATGATCTTTCTGGAGTAGACAGTTATCGTCCAGAGCAATAGAACGCAATTTTACGTTGTCTGTTTAATATTTAGGATCATTCACGAGGGAATATAGAAACATGACTGATTTTGGCTGGTTTTGCGAGCAATGTTTAGTTGGGTCAAGTTTCCTCATTAAAATGGCCTTTGTAATGATCCGCATGATACTTAACTATAGATCTGGAGAAGTGGGGTAACTGCCAAAGGGGCCTGGGGTCCCGGCCATCCTTAGAAAATCCTGAGGTAATTCTGAGCTACCCTGAACTGTGGAGGAATTTAACTGTCAAGCACTCTCAAATTTGACATATTTAAGTATTTGACGACATACTGAAATAGTTAAACCACGCTTCCAAAAATGTGGTCTTGATGTTAGCCATCGCAAAATTGATTGAGGCCCCATCAAAAGCCCTGCTCTAATAACTGATCTACTACGTCGCTGGTGTGCAATAGACAGCTGTGGTGGAGCCCAGTCGACGACGCTTTTACGTTGTCTGTTATTTAGGATCGGTTACCAGTGAAGGTGGAAACATGACCAATGTCGGCTGTTCTCCTACTCAGATTATGGAAATTGTTAACGCAGAATATTACCATGGTGATAGCTGCAGTTTGTCAGCTGCGTGTGTAATGAAACATCATTGTGATGGACAGAGATTGTGTAACATATCTGTCAGGAACAATTTATTAAAGTTTGATCCGTGTCCGGGGACAGTAAAACGTCTTCGCATGGAATATAAATGTGTGGATACCTTAGGCAGCCCTGTTACTTCAGGTAAGTTTTTTTATCAGTTTTTCCTTTTGACTTAAATTAAGCTATTAACTCTTGGCCGTAAAAAAGATAGCACATGTGTTCCGGGAGCGTTTAATTCTTCAGGTTTTTCAGTGTATGCACCTATTTCTAGTTAATTTTCATTAAAAACAATTCAGAGGTTTTCTTGCCAGAACTTGCTTGTCCGCAATAAAAAGCCTATTACTCAAGATGGCGATAGTGCCTAATCTTGACCACTTAGCGACCAATTAGCCTGTGTCACTTTATATGCCAACCTGACAAAAAGTTCAACTATATAATAATTAACAACTATGCCTTGGATTTTGATGTGGCTTTGGCCGCGAGCGGTCAAAATACGGAAATCCTTTAGTTTGATTGGTTCATAAGCGGTCGGATATTTCCCGTATTGCCAACTCGGCGGGGGGGATTTAAAAAAGTCTTTTGGAATAAAAATTAAAATTTGTTACAGTATATGAAGTAAAAATGTATTACAAACAATCAGAAAAGGAAAAGTAACCGTGTACAGTGAAGTTGGTGAAGAAATTTTACATGAAATGACTACAGAATTACAAGATTTTTTTTTTACGTTCTGCACCTTTACACTTGTCAATTACATTTCAGCAAAGCCATATAATAAACTACTGTACTAGTGAAATATCAGATGTCTGTTTTCGCCGTTAAAGACATCGGTCCAATGTTTCACTAGTACGGACCTCTCGCTCGATCAATAAGTAGTAAATATTCTTAACATAGTGGACAAGGTCCGGCTATCTGTAGAAGTATTTCCAAACGAAGGTTTCATCGAAGTCTTGTACGGTACAGAATATTAACCGAGAGCTAAGTCCATATAGAAAAATATTTCCATGAGTTCTTCGCAAGGCAAGTTCAGTCATGTAATACTTTAATAACAATACTTTGGAATATTCTTCTTGTAGTTAACGCGGTCCGGCTGTCTACATTTCCAAACGAAGGTTTCATCGAAGTCCTTGACGGCACGACATGGAAAAAGGTGGATGATCCAATGTGGGTAAAGGGAAAGCAGGCTGCATTGTGCGGCCACTTGGGATATGATGATACGAGAGATGATGATGTGGTTAGAAAGAATATAACTGCTGGAGAAAACATAATGTTAGGGGCTCTTCATTGTAATGGTAGTCGACCTAGTAATGAATCTTGTTGTGCTCATCTCTATCCATCCACATCAAGCTCTGAATCTACGATCCCGTACACGAAGTGTAAGTATTTAAGTAAATATACGTTTACTAGAGAAAGTTTGTGCTGGACTTGTGGAGTATTGCTGAGG
>JASJOG010000039.1:757500-935000 GCA_030142905.1 Heliopora coerulea
CAAGACTTTTTATTTAATTTTGCTGAAGTTATTTCGCGAGTGAAAATCAGAAAATGCTTACGGAGTTGTTTACAACCTCTCTAAAACTTTCATGGAGAATAAAAAAGGCTGCGTTGATGTCTAGTTCAACTGTACCTGACCACCGTATGACTTCATTTACTATGTAAAAATCTTAAACACGTTGCTTTATATTTCACATCATTCCTTCGTATGTTCGAAAAGTGAATGCTGCCATAAACTGGTATTCCATTCATTGATGAACAGCATTTTTGCTAGTCTTTATATATCTCTTCCTTAGCGCTACCTGACCCAGAAAGATATTTTAACGTTGCCAATATCACCGCACGAACAGCTTCCATTTCTTGGATATTCCCACAGGATAGAGGACATGACGTTGCAACTTATTTCCTCATAACTGTGACAGACATTGGACTTATCAAAAATGTAACGGAAACAGATGGCAATAACCAGTATGATCTGGTGAAGCTGAAACCTTATCGCAATTATAGCTTGAGCATAGCAGCAGGAAATGCTTATGGCATTCGTGACATTGTCTCTAAAATTTTTACGACGGATGAAGCAGGTATAACGAATATCTTTAGATAAAAATATCAAATACAAGTCTCAGTGTTTGATCATGAAATCAAGACAAGGAGAAAAAAGCAGCTCTTGTTTTGTATATTGTTTTGTTATTTTTGTTTTGTTAGGTCATTTTTAAAATTTTTCCCGAAATACCACTAATGAAGATCGAAATCTTTTGTTTCCAGTACCAACTGGTCCTCCACGCAACGTTGAGGTTGTTTCACAAAGCTCTTCATCACTGCTTGTTTCCTGGAATGCTCCCGATGTGGATGAACAAAATGGAATCATTACAAACTACACAGTTTGTCTGTCACATAACGAAGGTGGAACGTGCTTCCAAGAATATACAACTAACAACTACAGTCTTATCGTGCCTATCTCGAGTTTTTCGATAAAACTCTATGTTAGGGTGCTTGCAAGCACAAGAACTGGAAGGGGAGTGTACAGCAGCAGCAAAGGATGGTTGTCGAAAGGAGGTAAGATTTTATGAGTTGCCTTAAAGTATAAATCGAGAATAGTACATGGGCGTTTGGAGATATAAATTTATCTCCAAACGCCCAAATATTATTTTGTTTATAAACACTAACTTACAGGCTAAAATGAGGATCAGCCATCTGGAAAGTTTTTGTCTGATTCTGCTCTCAAAAAAGCTCGTTTTGTTCGCAGAAAATGAACGTCCGGCAAATAAACTGAAATCAACAAACTACCATGGAGATACGAATTATAAAACATAGAATCTAATCGACCTTATAAAATATCCGACGCAGCTTTTCATTGGATCGTTGAACTAATATCTTTACATGTAAAAATATCGTTTCTCTTAAGTGTGATAAAATACGATTTTTTTCACTGGCCGAAAACGTTGTATCACACTAAAGTTTATGAAATAAAACTGTATTCTTAATACGAAAACGTTTCCTAATATATTAGACCTTTTTCCCAGCCCCTCCTACACATAGAAAGACGAAACGTTTACCAAGACTGAACTAAAACTAAACGTTTACCAACACAACTTAGTCAATACATTATGCCAACGAAGAACTTGTATAATATAATAAGAATAGTACCTTTTGGAACAAAATCGTCTTCGAAAGAAACGGAAAGCTTGAACGGGTATAAGAAAGTGGATGCTTGCCTGGAATATATCATTTCATTTTGAAATATATAACTATTGCCAAATCCAAAACTACTCAGTAATCATTATGCGAAAATTTTCTCATTTCTGCCTCAAAGGTTTACTTTAGATCTTGTTGTTGATGTAAAACTACTTTTCCCTGAAGAAAACCCTGAGATCGGAAACAAATTGTTTTTAAAATATTGAAAACAAGATCACGTATTTAAACATGATTCGCATTGATTTCATCGTGTGAATTGTTAAGTAATATTTCATAAACGAGTGCGAGTGTTTTACCAGAGGTTACAAACACGAGAGAACAATGAAAATCACGAGGCCGTGAACCGAGTGATTTTCAATATTCTCGAGTGTTTGTAAAACACGAGAGGATAATGAAAATCACGAGACCGCTGGCCGAGTAACTTTTGTTGTTCTCGAATGTTTTACAAACGCGAGAGAACATTTAAAATCTCGAGGCGGTAGGCCGAGTGTTTTTTATTGTTCTCGAGTGTTAGTAACCTCTGGTAAAGCACGAGACACGAGTTTATGAAATAGCTTCTCAATCCTCTATTTTTAATTTATAATTAAGAAATGTGGTAATAAACGGTTCTATCCATGGGCTGTTTACTATCTCATTTCTTAATTATGAATTGGGTTTACGCGTCTGGTTGGTTAATTAGGTCATGAATTATTAATTAGTTTGAGAAAATCGTTTCCCATACATTTTCTTCTGGTAACGAGGATATTTCAACACATGGACGTGGAAAACATATGAAGCTGTAAAGGAAGTATAGGAAACAACGATACCCGTGTTATATTACGTTAATAAATATCAGCAAGAAACTGTGTGAATTTCATTTCTTAAAACTTTTGTGTGAAAATGTTTGCTAATGTGATTGTTTTTAGAGCCATTGTCAAAGCCTCTTTACAAAACAGCTAACGCTTTATTATTTTTATCGCAAACTCCTAAAGAGAACGTCAGGTTGGTCATAGAATACTTTATAATCATTGGGGGAAAAAGAGAGAGAGGGAGAGAGCAACATATATATATATGTACTGTATATGTAATACATAAACACACACTTACATACACACACATACACTGGATTTGTTCAACATTTTCTTAAAATGGGGTGCAAGCTATAAGGGCGGGACAAGGAAACAAGAAGGGGAGAGAAAGGGAAGCGAAAAGGAATGGGGGAGAAAGTGAGTGTAAAGGGAGAGGAAGGAAAGAAAAGCAAAAGTTGATTTGGAGAAGGGAGAAAGGTGAGGTGGTAACGAGAAAGTAAGACAGAAGTAGGGAGAACTTTTGTGTCGATGCAAACTACACATACGCACTCGGTTATGCTAACGTATCCTTATGATGTTAATTCGATTTTGCCAACTGTGGAATCGTCAGCAATTAGATTGTCGTCAGGAGACAAAGTAGGCAGACATGCATTCGAAAAAAATTAGAAGATCATTTTTATGCGGAAATGGGAACGCCGTCTCCTGTTATCTGAAGCATATTTAGAAAATTAAAGTAATCATAGTTTTCAATATTTCCTGTAGTTTCTTTGAAGTTATTGCGGTGAACCTGCTACGCAATTCAACCCTCATTGAATCACCAAACACGTACAGTACCGAGGAGCTGTCTCATTACCACGAGGTAAAAGACTCTACTCAGTCGATTCCGTATGTTGCAGCAGCATTTAAGCTTGATGAGGCTGAACCTATCTCGGCATTTATGCTGGGAGACGGAATGAATTATTCTAAACTGTTTATGAGAGACGGTAGTTCTGGAGCAGACAATTATTTCAATGGACCATTGAAGCCCAATAGCACTTATATCGTGTTTCAGAGGTTCTTCATTGATGAGGTAAGCTGTGTTATTCCTTTCCTTCGTTCCATCCTTTCTTCGTTTGTTCGCTCGCTCGTTCCCTCTCTCCCTCCCTTCCTTCCTTCCTCCCTCCTTCCTTCCTTCCTTCTTTCCTTCTTTCCTTCCTTCTTTCCTTCTTTCCTTCCTTCCTCCCTCCCTCCCTTCCTTCCTTCCTTCCTCCCTCCTTCCTTCCCTCCCTCCTTCCTTCCTTCCTTCCTTCCTTCTTTCCTTCTTTCCTTCCTTCCTTCCTTCCTTTCTTCCTTTCTTCCTTCCTTCCTTTCTTCCTTCCTTCCTTCTTTCCTTCTTTCCTTCCTTCTTTCTTTCTTTCTTTCCTTCCTTCTTTCCTTCCTTCCTTTCTTCCTTCCTTCTTTCCTTCTTTCCTTCCTTCCTTCCTTCCTCCCTCCCTCCCTTCCTTCCTTCCTCTCTCCTTCCTTCCCTCCTTCCTTCCTTCCTTCCTTCCTTCCTTCCTTCCTTCCTTCCTTCTTTCCTTCTTTCCTTTCTTCCTTCCTTCCTTCCTTCCTTCCTTCGTCTCTTTCTTCGTTCGTTCTTTCCTTTGTTTCATTCTCTCTTTTTCCATTTGTTTCTTTGTTTTTCAGTGAACTAGTGAATATGATCTAAGAGGTGGAAATGTTAATCTTTTTCTACTGAAATCTAAAACCAAACATTTGAAGAAATGCTCCAAGTTTGCTTCAACTCAACAGTGGAAAAGCCTGTGGTTGAAATCGAAACTTCAAAACACATTGTTGTCTTCCAAGCGAAATGTACTATCTCTCATTCCCTGTGTGCGTGAACCATATTCCATATTCTTTAGCACTTTCGCAACTAACGACCGACACTCTGCTATTTTACTGTGACTAACGCCAGAAAATTTTACTAGTCAAGGAAGACCTCCAGTCGCGAAAAAAAAGCTGTGAATATAAAAAACTTGTAATTTGTGAACATTTTGTCATCACTTCGGCTGTCATGAAAAGCAGTTATTTATAGATATGATCCCAAGTTTATTTAAAGCGTTTTTCTTTTTCCATCTCGTTCATTAGAACCATTACTATACTACTGACTGGAGTCCACCCGCTAAAACACGTGCCCTGGAACGTCCTGAAAGAAAAAGTAGGTTCTTCTTAGGAATGCCATTAACAGAATTACTGTTGTAGATTACATTGTTATGGATATTCGTCTTTTTCATGCTGGAAAGGTTGTTCTTGTGTGGATAATTCTAGTTATAGCAGCTTTTATCATAGTCAAAGTGTTCAACCAACCAACACGCGTGTAGTTGTTTGTGGGGTCAAACGAGACGGCAGTTTCCTCTCATGTGGCCAAGATAACTTTAATGGAACAATTGCACTGAGTGGTGATCGAACTCTGCTCACAGAAGTGAAAGACACGCGCATTACTACTGGCCACCAGCACCAAACTACCAGAACTAAATGCATATCGGTGTGGATTTGTTTAGATTTTTAAAAAATGAGCGAGTCACCATGTGGAAATCTCTAACCAAATCCAATAATACACCATTTCTCTGAAATAGGTCAATGTAAGTTCATGGTATATGGAAAATATCACGCTATCTTTGTATGATATACTGATGAACCTGCCGAAAAAATCCCATGGATCGCTGGTTGGAAATCAGTGTATTATACAGAAAATCCTCGAGTCTGTAATTGTAGTTTATTTTGTCTTTTAGGTTCTGATTTAACGGGTAATGAATCTTGCAAAGAGTCCTCACAAACATTGCTGTACGTCGTAGCCATTTTAGTGGCTGTAATTGCTGTTCTTCTTGTTCTCGTCATATACTTATGCCTTCGTCGTCCAAAGTTCAGGAATTCAACAAAACACAAGGTTGTGGAAGAATTTCAGGACAAATCATCCAGTGGAGACGTTTACGATGAGGCTCAACCACCGCCTTCCTCTTCCGGAAATAACCGTGGCAATGAAAATGGAAATTCCGATACTTACGAACAATTGCATCATCTTGGAAAGGAACAAGACGAGCAGGCTTACCAGTCTCTGACAAAGTTATAGAGTGATACATTTTGAACATTTATCCCTAAAGCAACTATTTCGTCGAGCAAAAACATGATTATAGGACGTTTGGAATAGAGGTTTGCATTGGATCGGATTGGACAGTTGGAACCCGACAATTGATTAATGATCGAAATCCGAATCGAATCCGATCCGGTCCGACCCGAAGTCAATAAAACATGCCGATCGGATCCGATCCGAAAAAAATCCGAACTGAAATTGTACCCTTTTCAATCAAGTCGAATGTTTCTTCATTCCCATTTTTACAGGATATTGTGTTATTACGAGAAGTCTGAGTTGTCATCAAAATCAAATGTAAACCGTTTAATCAAATGAAAATTGAGAAGATAAATAGATGATACATGACAAAATGTATTTTACAAATTACAAAATAAAGGTCGCTAATAGAGAAGTTTAATGTCAGAAAGAACATTCTACAATCCTACAAAATCTACATCATCCATTTCCGCTTACTCATCATTTCATGCTTACTCATCCTGACTAATTATAGAAAGTTCCAGATACTTCTTTATAACATGATTACTTTCTAATTGTATTTTGAAGAAAGTTCTAGAATGTTCTACACTATTCTATTATTGTTAATTGAGTCCGTCACATCAGTTCAACATCAAAGTGAAACAACTACTGAATGTTCAATGTTGACGTCTTAAAGTGTATCTTGTTACCGAAGCCGGAAATGGTTAATATGTTATCACTCAATCGCTTATCAAAAAAACACCATAATAGGTAGGCAATACGGAACCATAAACACAGCAGAAGCACGTCAATTATGTTAGCGTTAGTTACATTATCTCTCAGCACTCTGCACTCAGCGCTGGTCAGCAGTAAGGTTTTATTGTTTCAAATTCGTGAATCATAATCCGATCAGATCCGACTGCCATACAACGTTTACAATTCGATCCGATCCAACTGCCGAACAACTTTTGAAATCCGATCCGACCCGAAATTTCTATTTATCGCTCCGAATCCGAACGAACCCGATCAGATCGGATTTGGAAAGGATTTGCACACCTCTAGTTTGGAAGGATTATTGGTGGAACTTTAACAAAAGCATCTCAGTAACTTCATTGTATTTGGTGCTAACATGGCTGCCCTATTATCGTCTTTTGAATCTTAAATGTTCATTGCAAGCCATAAACAGGCCGCGAAATTGGTTACCCAAAAAAGGACCGATAATATTAGTTAAAGCTACGAATTTAATGTATATGCTATAATCCGCATCAAAAATGTCACTAAGGAATGAAATTTGGTGTTTACACGGGCAAACTGAATGCCCAATTACCCATGAAAATCTGCGAATTTTTAAATTCATGTGGCACTGCTTTTTTAATATCCAAAGTACGCAACGATATTTGTCAGTTTTATTTTGTCAGATATATGTCAACGATATTTGTCAGATATATGTCAGTGATAGGAGATGAGAGAGGAAGATGAGGGGTGGGAGCTTGGGATAGGATTGGAGGTGGTGTTAAGAGGTGGGAGGTGAAGCGATGGGGTATAGTGGGATTTTTGGGGTGGAGAGTGAAAGGAGAAAGAGCAGTAATGTGGAAAGGAGATGGTGAGATGTGGGAGATTTAGGTGAGAGGTTGGAAACGAAGGAAGGGCTACAGAGATGGAAGTTAGGGATAGAATGGTAGAACTGCGGACTCGGCTTCCCTGGTCATTTTTTGCAACAACTATTATCGTGATCGTTATCTTTATCGCTATCACTATAGCTATCATTATCATCGCAATTTTTCATCGTCATTATCATTGTCATCAACGTTACTATTATCATTATCATGGTTTTCATTATCATTTTATCGTTATGTTTATCATTATTAAAGTCATTGCTAAAGTTCCTGTCACAGTCATAACAATTATCCTAATCGTTATCGCTACTGTTATTGTTCTCAGGTGAGACTACATTTTCAACCCGTAAAAAATGTCCTTCATGAGATAACAAGCTTCGTTTTCAAAGGTCTGTCTCAGGACTAGGTAGAATTTATTCGCGCAATTGGCTTCTGAAAGTGCATTTGGAGTGCCAGTTTAGTATTAAGGAAGTTCTCGTGCTGGAAAGGGTTTTTGAAATAGTCATGGTTAGTATTTTCTGCTCATTTGTTACTCAGTTCGTTCTTTTTGAATATGTAAGTGACGTAACTATGACATACTTCTTGAAAAATCATGTATATCTTAGAGATGATAGTGATAAAGACCATGACAGACATAATGATCGTGATCATGACGATGATAAAGACAATGATACCGACAGTGGCAAAAATTGCGATGATAATGATAGCTATAGTGATAGCGATAAAGATAACGATCACGATAACAGTTGTTGCAAAAAATGACCAGGGAAGCTGAGTCCGCAGTTCTACCATTCTATCCCTAACTTCCATCTCTGTAGCCCTTCCTTCGTTTCCAACCTCTCACCTAAATCTCCCACCTCTCACCATCACCTTTCCACATTACTGCTCTTTCTCCTTTCACCCTCCACCCCCAACATCCCACTATACCCCATCGCTTCACCTCCCATCTCTTAACACAACCTCCAATCCTATCCCAAGCCCCCATTCGTCATCTCCATCTCTCATCTCCTATCACCCACCAACCTCCCACACGACATTTACTGGCCCTTCCTTCCATCTTTCCCCCCATCCCCTCACTTTACTCGTTACCTCCCATTCCTCACCTTCCTCTGATCTACCACATCCTCCCCACAACTCTCACATCCTGCCCCCAACCTTCCAATCACGGCCCTGAAAGCCCTTGAGGGCAAATCTAGTCGGACTTGGGTTAACATCCACTTTCACACAAATCAATTAAAATAACAATCGAAACACAGCGAAAATAAAACTGACAAATATCGTTGCGTACTTTGGATATTAAAAAAGCAGTGCCACATGAATTTAAAAATTCGCAGATTTTCATGGGTAATTGGGCATTCAGTTTGCCCGCGTAAACACCAAATTTTATTTCTTGGTGACATTTTTGATGCGGATTATAGCATATACATTAAATTCGTAGCTTTAACTAATATTATCGGTCCTTTTTTGGATAACCAATCTCGCGGCCTGTTTATGGCTTGCAATGAACATTTAAGATCCAAAAGACAATAATAGGGCAGCCATGTTAGCACCAAATACAATGAAGTTACTGAGATGCTTTTGTTAAAGTTCCACCAATAATCCTTCCAAACTAGAGGTGTGCAAATCCTTTCCAAATCCGATCTGATCGGGTTCGTTCGGATTCGGAGCGATAAATAGAAATTTCGGGTCGGATCGGATTAGAAAAGTTGTTCGGCAGTTGGATCGGATCGGATTGGAAAAGTTGTATGGCAGTCGGATCTGATCGGATTATGATTCACGAATTTGAAACAATAAAACCTTACTGCTGACCAGCGCTGAGTGCAGAGTGCTGAGAGATAATGTAACTAACGCTAACATAATTGACGTGCTTCTGCTGTGTTTATGGTTCCGTATTGCCTACCTATTATGGTGTTTTTTTGATAAGCGATTGAGTGATAACATATTAACCATTTCCGGCTTCGGTAACAAGATACACTTTAAGACGTCAACATTGAACATTCAGTAGTTGTTTCACTTTGATGTTGAACTGATGTGACGGACTCAATTAACAATAATAGAATAGTGTAGAACATTCTAGAACCTTCTTCAAAATACAATTAGAAAGTAATCATGTTATAAAGAAGTATCTGGAACTTTCTATAATTAGTCAGGATGAGTAAGCATGAAATGATGAGTAAGCGGAAATGGATGATGTAGATTTTGTAGGATTGTAGAATGTTCTTTCTGACATTAAACTTCTCTATTAGCGAACTTTATTTTGTAATTTGTAAAATACATTTTGTCATGTATCATCTATTTATCTTCTCAATTTTCATTTGATTAAACGGTTTACATTTGATTTTGATGACAACTCAGACTTCTCGTAATAACACAATATCCTGTAAAAATGGGAATGAAGAAACATTCGACTTGATTGAAAAGGGTACAATTTCAGTTCGGATTTTTTTCGGATCGGATCCGATCGGCATGTTTTATTGACTTCGGGTCGGACCGGATCGGATTCGATTCGGATTTCGATCATTAATCAATTGTCGGGTTCCAACTGTCCAATCCGATCCAATGCAAACCTCTATTCCAAAAGTCCTATAATCATGTTTTTGCTCGACGAACGAGTTGCTTTAGGGATAAATGTTCAAAATGTGTCACTCTCTAACTTTGTCAGAGACTGGTAAGCCTGCTCGTCTTGTTCCTTTTCAAGATGATGCAATTGTTCGTAAGTATCGGAATTTCCATTTTCATTGCCACGGTTATTTCCGGAAGAGGAAGGCGGTGGTTGAGCCTCATCGTAAACGTCTCCACTGAATGATTTGTTCTGAAATTCTTCCACAACCTTGTGTTTTGTTGAATTCCTGAACTTTGGACGACGAAGGCATAAGTATATGACGAGAACAAGAAGAACAGCAATTACAGCCACTAAAATGGCTACGACGTACAGCAATGTTTGTGAGGACTCTTTGCACGATTCATTACCCGTTAAATCAGAACCTAAAAGACAAAATAAACTACAATTACAGACTCGAGGATTTTCTGTATAATACACTGATTTCCAACCAGCGATCCATGGGATTTTTTCAGCGGGTTCATCAGCATGCCATACAAAGATAGCGTGATATTTTCCATGTACCATGAACTTAAATTGACCTATTTCAGAGAAATGGTGTATTATTGGATTCGGTTAGAGATTTCCACATGGTGACACGCTCATTTTTGAAAAACTCTAAACAAATCCACACCGATATGCATTTAGTTCCGGTAGTTCGGTGCTGGTGGCCAGTAGTAATGCGCGTGTCTTTCACTTCTGTGAGCAGAGTTCGATCACCGCTCAGTGCAATTGTTCCATTAAAGTTATCTTGGCCACATGAGAGGAAACTGCAGTCCCGTTTGACCCCACAAACAACTACACGCGTGTTGGTTGGTTGAGAAAATTTTCGTTATTTGGTTCGTTATTTTTCTCTCAATATTTTAAAAACAATTTGTTTCCGATCTCAGGGTTTTCTTCAGGGAAAAGTAGTTTTACATCAACAACAGGATCTAAAGTAAACCTTTGAGGCAGAAATGAGAAAATTTTCGCATAATGATTACTGAGTAATTTTGGATTTGGCAATAGTTATATATTTCAAAATGAAATGATATATTCCCGGCAAGCATCCACTTTCTTATACCCGTTCAAGCTTTCCGTTTCTTTCGAAGACGATTTTGTTCCAAAAGGTACTATTCTTATTATATTATACAAGTTCTTCGTTGGCATAATGTATTGACTAAGTTGTGTTGGTAAACGTTTAGTTTTAGTTCAGTCTTGGTAAACGTTTCGTCTTTCTATGTGTAGGAGGGGCTGGGAAAAAGGTCTAATATATTAGGAAACGTTTTCGTATTAAGAATACAGTTTTATTTCATAAACTTTAGTGTGATACAACGTTTTTGGCCAGTGAAAAAAGTCGTATTTTATCACACTTAAGAGAAACGATATTTTTACATGTAAAGATATTAGTTCAACGATCCAATGAAAAGCTGCGTCGGATATTTTATTAGGTCAATTAGATTCTATGTTTTATAATTCGTATCTCCATGGTAGTTTGTTGATTTCAGTTTATTTGCCGGACGTTCATTTTCTGCGAACAAAACGAGCTTTTTTGAGAGCAGAATCAAACAAAAACTTTCCAGATGGCTGATCCTCATTTTAGCCTGTAAGTTAGTGTTTATAAACAAAATAATATTTGGGCGTTTGGAGATAAATTTATATCTCCAAACGCCCATGTACTATTCTCGATTTATGCTTTAAGGCAACCCATAAAATCTTACCTCCTTTCGACAACCATCCTTTGCTGCTGCTGTACACTCCCCTTCCAGTTCTTGTGCTTGCAAGCACCCTAACATAGAGTTTTATCGAAAAACTCGAGATAGGCACGATAAGACTGTAGTTGTTAGTTGTATATTCTCGGAAGCACGTTCCACCTTCGTTATGTGACAGACAAACTGTGTAGTTTGTAATGATTCCATTTTGTTCATCCACATCGGGAGCATTCCAGGAAACAAGCAGTGATGAAGAGCTTTGTGAAACAACCTCAACGTTGCGTGGAGGACCAGTTGGTACTGGAAACAAAAGATTTCGATCTTCATTAGTGGTATTTCGGGAAAAATTTTAAAAATGACCTAACAAAACAAAAATAACAAAACAATATACAAAACAAGAGCTGCTTTTTTCTCCTTGTCTTGATTTCATGATCAAACACTGAGACTTGTATTTGATATTTTTATCTAAAGATATTCGTTATACCTGCTTCATCCGTCGTAAAAATTTTAGAGACAATGTCACGAATGCCATAAGCATTTCCTGCTGCTATGCTCAAGCTATAATTGCGATAAGGTTTCAGCTTCACCAGATCATACTGGTTATTGCCATCTGTTTCCGTTACATTTTTGATAAGTCCAATGTCTGTCACAGTTATGAGGAAATAAGTTGCAACGTCATGTCCTCTATCCTGTGGGAATATCCAAGAAATGGAAGCTGTTCGTGCGGTGATATTGGCAACGTTAAAATATCTTTCTGGGTCAGGTAGCGCTAAGGAAGAGATATATAAAGACTAGCAAAAATGCTGTTCATCAATGAATGGAATACCAGTTTATGGCAGCATTTACTTTTCGAACATACGAAGGAATGATGTGAAATATAAAGCAACGTGTTTAAGATTTTTACATAGTAAATGAAGTCATACGGTGGTCAGGTACAGTTGAACTAGACATCAACGCAGCCTTTTTTATTCTCCATGAAAGTTTTAGAGAGGTTGTAAACAACTCCGTAAGCATTTTCTGGTTTTCACTCGCGAAATAACTTCAACAAAATTAAATAAAAAGTCTTGTAAAATGTGCTGGTTGTTTGCTTTCTCATGCGAAACTTTTAAATTAAATACTGTTACTAGTTGACTCGATAGCATAGTTGGTTAAGCAGCGGTCGGGA
Organism: Heliopora coerulea; assembly: GCA_030142905.1. Taxonomy (NCBI): domain Eukaryota; kingdom Metazoa; phylum Cnidaria; class Anthozoa; order Scleralcyonacea; family Helioporidae; genus Heliopora; species Heliopora coerulea. The sequence goes on from JASJOG010000039.1 coordinate 770,121, forward strand.
AACTTGATAATGCAAGTTCAAATCCCGCTCAAGCCAGCTCATTTCTTTGAGATACGTTTGCAGTGTAGGTTAACCGTGAAGTTTACTCTTCATGTTACCCTCAGGATGACCCTGAAATAGTCATCTCGATTTACAATTTAAATAGACAAAGATGTGACGTAAAATTTAAGACAATTTGGAAAAGCATTTTTAACACAGATGAAACTGAAGTCCTACCGTGACCGCACAGTTGGATTCTAATACAAAAATCTCTCTGATCTGGAGTAATCTTCAGAAATCTTGCATACACAATATCAAGTTTAGTTATGGCAGCTCGATAGGCATCTTTGTTGGCCGTAATCTGGTAGAAAACGAAATAATAGGACGAGAGCATTCACAGCATCATTATACAGTGATGATTATAGTGATGATGATGATGGTAATGCTGTTGATGATTATAGTGATGGTGAAGATGATGATAGTGAAGATGATGATAGTGATGATGATGATAATGATGATGATGGTGATGATGATGGTGATTATGGTGGTGATGATGGTGATGACGGTGATGGTGATGTTGGTGATAATAATGATGATAATGATTATGGTGGTGATGATGGTGATGGTGATGATGATGATAGTGATGATGATGGTGATGACGGTGATGGTGATGTTGATGATAATAATGATGATGATTATGGTGGTGATGATGGTGATGGTGATGATGATGATGGTGGTGATGATGATAATTATGGTGGTGATGATGGTGATGACGGTGATGGTGATGTTGGTGATAATGATGATGATGATTATGGTGGTGATAATGATGATGGTGATGATGATGATGGTAATGGTGTTGATTATAGTAATGGTGAAGATGATGATAGTGGTGGTGGTGGTGATGATGATTAAGGTGGTGATGGTGATGGTGATGATGATGACAACGGTTGTGATGGTGATGATTATGATGATGATGATGACGGTGATGATGGTGATGATGATGATGGTAATGATGTTGATGATTATAGTGATGGTGAAGATGATAGTGGTGATGGTGATGATGGTGATGAAGATGATGATGATGGTGATGATGATGATGATGAAGATGATGATGATGGTGATGAAGATGATGGTGATGATGATGATGATGATGATGGTGATGATGATGATGATGATAATGATAATGGTTATGATGATGGTGATGATGATGATGGTGATGATGATGATGGTGATGATGATGATGATAATGATGATGGTTATGATGATGGATGTGGTGATAATAATGATGATATAGCAGGAAAAAAATATCCAAAAGTTCATCCAGCTCAAATCCTCAGGAAATATTCTCGAGGCCCAGACGGTAATCGAACACGTTATCTTCTACCACTTTCACTTAGGCGGTATATATCTGCATTAATCCAACGAGCACACATTTGTAACCTTCGCCTTTCTACCTCCTGAATCGTTAGAACGTCTCACCGGTCATCAGACAGTTACGGGTTCAGTCACTTTCCGGGGCTCAGAAATATTTCCTAAGGATTTACATTAGACGAATTTCCTGTAACTCCTCATTTGCGCCAGCCACAGCTCTTCGTTTGTACAAACCTTCCTCGCCTCACTCGAATCCAGCTTCCTCTCAGTGCGACTGTACTGCAATTGGAATGTTTTGGTCCACTTTGTCAGTGCTTTGTTTCCGAATGTTGCAATATGAGATATGTAAAAATCTCTCTGAAGATCAATTCGAAGATATCGGACCCCGGTGCTTCTCGAACACAAACCGTTGTTGGACAATCTGGCTTCATAGCCATTAGCATGACTAGCAACAAAGATCTGGTCTGGAAATCTTGTGCTGTTCTGTAGCAAAGGTTCGTCACATATTCTACCTGATGTTGAACAAAACATGGTTAAGTAGTAATTTATTGTTGCAGTGTACTATAATGTAAGACGATTTTTTTCCCACCACATCAATCTTAATATCTCCAAAAAGTTCGACCACAGAATCTGTTTTCAAGCTGGGAAAACTCTAGTATTTATTAGCTGCGATTAGAAAAGAATTCCAAGCTTAATTAAATCAGATAAATGGGAGCCATTGTCGCTACATTCAATCTCGCGCAGTGAATCACACAATACAGTATATGCCCCAGTACTTCGATGTGTGTTTCGATTTTCATTCAGCACCATCAAGAATGTTGAGATCTTAACTGCAATTAAGGTAATAAGTTATTATAATTATTTCAAGATAAATCTTGATAAGTATAACCATTTTGTCTCCCCTTTTCTTATCGCACTCTTCAAAACGTCAAAAAAAAGAAATGACGTGTGTCTGAAGACAATCCATATTAGCCTTCTCCCACATATAATTTTAAAGACAATTCTAACCCGCTGACCTCAGCAATACTCCACAAGTCCAGCACAAACTTTCTCTAGTAAACGTATATTTACTTAAATACTTACACTTCGTGTACGGGATCGTAGATTCAGAGCTTGATGTGGATGGATAGAGATGAGCACAACAAGATTCATTGCTAGGTCGACTACCATTACAATGAAGAGCCCCTAACGTTATGTTTTCTCCAGCAGTTATATTCTTTCTAACCACATCGTCATCTCTCGTATCATCATATCCCAAGTGGCCGCACAATGCAATCTGCTTTCTCTTTACCCACATTGGATCATCCACCTTTTTCCATGTCGTGCCGTCAAGGACTTCGATGAAACCTTCGTTTGGAAATGTAGACAGCCGGACCGCGTTAACTACAAAAAGAATATTCCAAAGTATTGTTATTAAAGTACTATATGACTGAACTTGCCTTGCGAAGAACTCATGGAAATATTTTTCTATATGGACTTAGCTCTCGGTTAATATTCTGTACCGTACAAGACTTCGATGAAACCTTCGTTTGGAAATACTTCTACAGATAGCCGGACCTTGTCCACTATGTTAAGAATATTTACTACTTATTGATCGAGCGAGAGGTCCGTACTAGTGAAACATAGGACCGATGTTTTTAACGGCGAAAACAGACATCTGATATTTCACTAGTACAGTAGTTTATTATATGGCTTTGCTGAAATGTAATTGACAAGTGTAAAGGTGCAGAACGTAAAAAAAAATCTTGTAATTCTGTAGTCATTTTATGTAAAATTTCTTCACCAACTTCACTGTACACGGTTACTTTTCCTTTTCTGATTGTTTGTAATACATTTTCACTTCATATACTGTAACAAATTTTAATTTTTATTCCAAAAGACTTTTTTAAATCCCCCCCGCCGAGTTGGCAATAGGGGAAATATCCGACCGCTTATGAACCAATCAAACTAAAAGATTTCCGTATTTCGACCGCTCGCGGCCAAAGCCACATCAAAATCCAAGGCATAGTTGTTAATTATTATATAGTTGAACTTTTTGCCAGGTTGGCATATAAAGTGACACAGGCTGATTGGTCGCTAAGTGGTCAAGATTTGGCACTATCGCCATCTTGAGTAATAGGCTTTTTATTGCGGACGAGCAAGTTCTGGCAGGAAAATCTCCGAATTGCTTTTAATGAAAATTAACTAGAAATAGCTGCATACACTGAAAAACCTGAAGAATTAAACGCTCCCGGAACACATGTGCTATCTTTTTTACGGCCAAGAGTTAATAGCTTAACTTAAGTTAAAAGGAAAAACTGATAAAAAAACTTACCTGAAGTAACAGGGCTGCCTAAGGTATCCACACATTTATATTCCATGCGAAGACGTTTTCCTCTCCCCGGACATGGATCAAAGTTAAATAAATTTTTCCTGACATTTATGTTACACAATCTCTGTCCATCACAATGATGTTTCATTACACACGAAGCTGGCAAGCTGCAGCTATCACCATGGTAATATTCTGCGTTAACAATTTCCATAATCTGAGTAGGAGAACAGCCGACATTGGTCATGTCTCCACCTTCACTGGTAACCGTTCCTAAATAACAGACAACATAAAAGCGTCGTCGACTGGGCTCCACCACAGCTGTCTATTGCACACCAGCGACGTAATAGATCAGTTTTTAGAGCAGGGGTTTTGATGGGGCCTCAATCAATTTTGCGATGGCTAACATCAAGAACACATTTTTGGAAGCGTGGCTTAACTATTTCAGTATGTCGTCCAATACTTAAATATGTCAAATTTGAGAGTGCTTGACAGTTAAATTCCTCCACAGTTCAAGGTAGCTCAGAATTACCTCAGGATTTTCTAAGGATGGCCGGGACCCCAGGCCCCTTTGGCAGTTGCCCCACTTCTCCAGATCTATAGTTAAGTATGATGCGGAGCATTACAAAGGCCATTTTAATGAGGCACTTGACCCAACTAAACATGGCTCGCAAAACCAGCCAAAATCAGTCATGTTTCTATATTCCCTCGTGAATGATCCTAAATATTAAACAGACAACGTAAAAGTGCACTCTATTGCACTGGACGATAACTGTCTACTCCAGAAAGATCATTATCTATCAAGACGAACGTTTTTAAGGCCACTTCAGTGAAGTACTTGACCCAAAGTAACATGGTCACAAAACCAGGTCTTGCTAGGAAAACAAGTTTTCGCAAAGCAAGAAGGTTTGTGAATTTAGCATGAAGCGCATTCGTTTTCCTTTAAAGCAATAATCTTGTAAGAAACTTGTAGAAGCAAGTGCAAAAAAGTGAAAAAAATTGCAATTTCCGAAAACTAGAAGCTCATAAACTTACCCACCAAAGTCTAATGTTGTTCAAAGTCGTTCGTCAAGTCTAGCAAAATGGTTTTCCAGACACGACAACTCTGTACTATCGAAGTAATTTTGATATTTTCCTGATGACTTTGACAGCTGGAGCTCACGAAACTGCAAGTAGTCTAACCATAAACAAACTGTGGAGAATTGCTTGAGTTTCAGAGGTGCAATAAATTCCCATAATTCACTACAATGTCAATTATTCGTAATTTTGTACAAATACACATGTTTTCAGCCTATTTACACCGAAAAGTGTTTTCAGTCCCTGACGTAAGTCGAATCCCGAAACTTGCCCGATCGTACGATACCCAGAACAGTTTATCCGGGAGATACGTCCAAATGTATAAATGGCGCTACCCTTGTATTGATCGCGGAACTTACATTTTATGAACGACATAGCATTAAACAGGCCATCTGATGTTATGCGCTGGTGCCATTTCCCATAATCGGCATCAGAACGCGTCAGCCGCACAATTCGCAAATTTCTGCATAATCAATATCACAAACCGAATAAACGTTAGAAATAATTTGTTTTTAAAAAAATTTCGTTCGCGTTTAAGCCCTATTTCGGATGCAATCATATTAAAAAAAAATTAAAATGCGATAAAATTAAACGGATATTGCAATCTTAATCAAAAATAGCTTTCCCACTCACCAGGAGCGTGTAAAGAACCAGGAAATGGGAAGTAGCAAACTAGCGTACCATGTACTATTTTAACAAAAATCCTATCGGTGCAAAAATTGTCACAACATATACAACAAGAAAAAACAAACATCCAAACCATATCTATCAATAACAGAACAAAACCTGTAAGATTTCGTTAATACGCTGTAATGAAAAAGAGAGCAATTGTATATCTATATAGTACTCTTGATCCTTTTAAAATATAAATTAATGATAATTTGGTTGCTAATGTAAAATGGTTATTCATTAAAAACGTATAAACGTTTGTGAATTGTGACGTAAATATTTTCTTTCCGCACAATTAGTATTTTTTGCCGCCCAATTTTTCTCTGCAACACCGCACAATTTTTCTACAATTTGGCGCACTTATCGGAAGACCTGATTATAAGGCGAATAGCTCGAGTTTTGATAGGAAACATTTAAGTTCACATGTTCAAAGCAAGGATAGCATTGTGCATTTACGGAGATTTATCCCCGGATAAGGTATTCCGGGATTCATGAAACTGGGTCAAGATCACCGGTGAGACAATTCAACCTTTAACTTACACTGACTTGCATCAGGCTCCAGGAGAAACGTAGAGGTGCCCAGTAATGAGCTAAATGACGTGGCCACTCTACTAGGCTTGACACTGAAGACCTCGTCATTCACGACGGCACAGCTCTCGGACGGCGACTATGACTGTGGCGGCATGGAGGCCAGGTTATCTTTGCAGTCCTAAATGTAATCTTTTAATTAACTCGACATGAATTTTTGAAATATTCCTTTCGAATTCTTGCTATGACCTTAAAACCGGCAAGTCGACGGTGTAAAGAAAGGTGAAGCCGAGCCAACGATAGCGACAGGGAATTCATTCAGTGGTTATTTCCCGTTTCCGGATCCCTCTTGTGGTACTTCGCCGTCGCGGATCTTAAGATACACAATTTCTCTCTACTTATTTCGTGATCTCGCTAACATAACTCTACAGCGACCGTTATCCAATGATGACGTTTTTGTACTGATGGTCTTTGGCTAGTCTACGATTCACCGTACCTGTGTTCTCCGCAATGTGCAATCGATGACGAAATGCCGAGCTCCTTTTAAGTGTAACAACAGAAGCACTTCTTTCAATATGATGGAATGACATGGCTTCCCATTAAACATTAACTTAAAGTTCTTTCAGGATTAGAATTAGGGTCAGGATTAGGGTTGATTTTAAAGTTTTGGGCGTAATTTTGACAGTTGTACACGAGTGTGACGGACAATGTCAGTGTCCTTTTATTGTCCGTTTTTTGTTTTGCGAGCGATGGCACCGTGTGGAGTATGTGTTTTTGTTTCGAAGTTGGCGGTTAAATGGCGGGCTGTCTTGGGTACGGTAAACTGCATGATAGCCATGGTCTTTTACTACCGTATACTAACTAAGAAACTAATTTAGGATTTTATTCATTCTTGTCGGCTGCAGTACTGCTATAACTTACCAAACAGGAATTGTTGTTCTTTTCTATTGCAGTAGTTAACCAACTGTATGTGATCTCCTTCAATAAAATTTTTTGTGCGAGTTGTCCCACCTGGCTCCTTTGGCACGGCACATTTACTTCCAAAAACTAGTGAGCCTGCAGAATTCTGCCTGAAAATATTAAGGCAAGCGCCAACATTGTCTGGACGTCCATCCCACACTTGAAATACCCAGATACCTCGGACAATTACATAAACGATGCATCCATCTCTAAATATATTAAAAAACGCTCCATTGTCTCTATACCTAAACTGGGCAGCCGAGTGTAGACAATCATTAGTAAGTCCAACATAATAAAAGTCTCCATAGGAGTAGGTTGACACGAAAGGATCCAAAGGTCTTAAACAAAACCCAGAGGAGGAATGTTTGATGTAGAAGCCTTCCAGACCTGTAGAAAAAAAAAGAAAAACGCAAGATGAAAAAGATCTTACGCCCAGTGCTATGGTTCTTCAGTAGAAATTTAACTAAATACTTGGTATGTCTGGTAAAAATTTTCCGAAAAACCCCAGCGGAAATCATGACTCTTGACAGGATACTCGTCTAGCACGAGAAATGTGTCTCACGTGAATTCCGCGAACGGGAGAGTTTCCTGTAGTGAATCTATCTTATCAACTATTACTATTATTATTATTATTATTGTAAATTGTTATGATGTAAATTATTATAAGTTATGAATGATATGAATTTATAGCAGGTTTTCCGTGAAAGACCAGTTTATCGTCTTAATAACGTGAAAGATAATTGAAATTATAATTTAAACAATAACTAAATAATTAAAAGGAAATAATCAACAATGATAACTAATAATCAAATAATTAGTACTTATAAATTTTAATAATTATTAAATAATTTAAATAATAATTTACATCATTCCTTACTAATAATACCCAACTGGTGACCATGCTCTCTGCAAAAGCCTTCCTAGCTCAGTTACCAGACCCCTGCACTGGTGGGATCGCGAGTTCGATTATCTGTCCGAGACCCCAAAGTTGCGTTTTTTGAACCAAGTCCAGGTTTATTTATTTATTTACTCAATTTAATTATATAATTTGATAACATTACAAAATTGTATAATAAGGACGGTTATACTGAACTAATAGTTCCTGCCTTGATTTCCTCTAAACGGAATTTTCCACGCGGACGAGTTTTTTTCTTTGTTTTTCTAAGTTGTTCCACTTGAAAGTTCGTGAGAGAAAATTTCGTAAGTGCGGAAAATTTTGGTGGGAATCAAGCCTTAAGCTGCACGATTTTGACACGCGAAAATTAACTTCAACGTAAATCCACATCACACGGGAATTGGTGGATCTGTATAACGGCCATATTGGTGATTTTTTAACAAAATCCTAACAATGATCCTAATCCTAATCCAATTCATCCTTCTCAGGTATACTTTATAGCCACGTCACGACCTCAGTTTTATGACTGCGTTTGACCGCGTAGGGGTCTAAAACTGACGTCCAAAAAGCTCCCCACATCCGCCATGTTAGGTTTCACTTTATGGTTCAATCATTGACCGAAGTCAGTTCTTCCAGTCATAAGAGAATTTAGTTCCTCTTTCTGTGAAAACGGTTTGTGACAAAAGAGTTTCCGCTGATTAACTGCAAAGTTGACCGTCGGTGCTTTGAAGTTGTCGTTCAACATGGAGGATAAAACGACACGGCGGAACAGGCAATTGAGTGCAGTGTGGAACAATCATTTGTTTGAACAATCAAAAGACATCATTTGTCGAACAAGTGAACTTCAGACTGTCACAATTACGGTCACATAACACGACGAAGAATAAAAATAAGTCTTTGAATTCACAGTCTGTCACAAATGACAACGCACAAACATGCCAAAGACGATATTGTTTTTAAATAACACCAAACGTTTGTTGTCATTGAATACAAATTGCTGAAAGACAACGCTACAACTTACCTCTTATCAAATTGGCCAAGGTGAGCATCCAGCACAAACTCCGGCAAATGATGGCTTCATTTTTCATCATGAGTCAAGTCAGCACGTCTTTGATGTGTTTCAGCACGCGAGTAACAGAGAAATTAGTGGTGTGTGAAAAGAACAGCATTCAGGAGGTGTGGACACTTTTGACAAAACGATTGCAGTCGAATAGTGGAGTTCAAAGAAAATGGGGAACACATTTTCTGAGAGAGGAGGCGGAGTTAAATCACGAGATACTCTCGCGACAACTTAACGCTATCCATGAGGATGGATGTGCAGTGCAGTGGCGTAGCCAGAGGAAGGGGGGGGGGGCTGGGTAAATGGTCACCACCCCAACCAATCTCGCAGAGCTGTTTGTCGGGAAATTTCTGTCCTCAGTCGGAAAATTTGGGTTGTCGGGAAAGCTGATGGTTCAAAAGAAATTGACTGTCTAGAAATTGTAATTTAAGAGAGATGAATGATAGTCAAGCCCCGTACTCAGAAAACGATTCTGAGCCCCAGACGGGGATCGAACCAGCAACCTTCTGATGACCGGTGAGACGCTCTAACCATTGAACTACCGAGACTCAGATGGTGAGCCAAGGTGCAAGTTTGACATATATGTGCGACCTAAGTGGAAGCCACTATATATTAATAATGATTGACGTAGTTTTTGTTTGAGAAATGTGAGAGCTTGGATATATCTTAAGAGAGATGAATGATCGTCAAGCCCTGTACTCAGTAAAATTCTAATAATGACTCTGATGACTCAATATCCGCACTACTCGCACTATTTACACCATTTGCCATTTGCGAATTTTTGCTATTTTGATATATGACATTCGCCAGCTATTTGCCCATAATCCCCGTCGCCCGTCGGCTGTTTCTTGATGAAATATGAGACTACAAGCATCACTGTAATTATCACTTTTATCAGATATTCGCACAGACGTATTTTAAAATTTGTCGCTGCATGTCTTTATATTGACCTTAGGAGAAAATATTCTGGAAACTGGTAAGTAAATATAGATATGATGATGATGATATCAAAGATAGATATTTAGCACCAGAAGTACTGTGGACGGTCAATGATGCATGAAGTCTAGTTTACAATTTAACGATTTGCCACAATCTTCATTACTTACTTATACCCTTTGGCCTTTAGCCACAATTATTATCAATACTGTAAATATACTAATATATATGGTAAACACGTTCAGCGGCTTATGATTATCCCCATATTTAGTTATTTCTACGAACATACGACCACCCCAAACATTGATTTGTCGGAAAAATTGAATGCTTGGCCCCCATCCAAGAAAAAATCCTAGCTCCGCCACTGGTGCAGTGTTTCAATTCTATTTCAGAATCATCCTCAGGGTATTATGAAACGAAAGCTTCACAATTAACCAACCAACCTTACTCTTGGTTTGTAAGAATCACTGGCGAAGTGTCTCAAGTACTTTTATTTCGTCAGGTAAAACGATAAGAACACACGACTACTTTCCTCCACAGTTCACACAGCTCTGCAGGATGGATAAGGAGGTACACGCTTTCAATCTCCCTTTTCCCAAACATTTTTTCAAGCTTCTTGAATGTCGGAGTCATCTGGAGCTGCTCTGGAGGAGTAGGATTTACGATTGAGTTTTAACAATATAGGTCTAAGAAGAAATACGTAAATTGGCCATACATACTGGGCTAATATTTGTGATTAATAAAATAATTCAATTTTTTACCTTCAAATGCGAACTTAAAAGATGCCATTAATTGTCAGACCAACATGAAGTTTTAATGCACGTTCATGAATGATAATGCCGAATTTACTTTCCAAATCATTATCATATTTCGTATTTCACTTTCCAGCAGATTGAACTTAAGGTTTATTGTTCGAGGCGAATTTTCAAATCCCATAAAATTGAAGATCTGATATAACGACAGCACATTTCAAGATTTATTAGTTTAGGCTAAAATTTATATCGTTTTCCAAGAAAATCTCGGCTCGTTCAACCGAACTGATATTTTCATTTCGGTTAAATCTGTCAAGGAAACTATTTTAATGTTCTTGGTGTGATCACGAACCTCGTTGTAAAAGGATCATATCTAAGGGGAATGATGAAAGTCTTCGCATAATTCAACTCTAATACCGAAAATTTCAAGCGAAAATTAAGTTCGGGAGAGATTCTCTCATTAGGAAATATTTACGAAATTATGCAAACTGGCCTTCACAGAGCAGTCATTTCTCATTTCCTACATTTAATATTAAGATTAGTTGAGAGTGCAAATGATATTAACATTGACGTCATACTCAAGAAAGCGAGAAGAAATTTCTCTTGACCGGTTTTAGTGTCGACAGTCACTTATACGAGAGATTAGAGTCACATGTCATTATTATTTTACGGCTTTCTGGGGGGACGTATTGTTTTTGACCTTTGTAGTGGCAAGGGAAGTTGATCACTCCAAACTCCCGCTTCGTAAGGCCGTTGGTCACACTGCATAGTGACTTCTAGGAAAACCACGTATATCTTTGAGTTGATTCAACGAAATCACACGAGGCTGTGCAAATGCGGGTACGTAATCCCATGACTGTCCCTATGATACAAACAATACAATGGTGCGAGTGATTATTATCATTATCATGGTTTTCATTATCATTTTATCGTTATGTTTATCATTATCAATGTCATTGCTAATGTTCCTGTCACAGTCATAACAATTATCCTAATCGTTATCGCTACTGTTATTGTTCTCAGGTGAGACTACATTTTCAACCCGTAAAAAATGTCCTTCATGAGATAACAAGCTTCGTTTTCAAAGGTCTGTCTCAGGACTAGGTAGAATTTATTCGCGCAATTGGCTTCTGAAAGTGCATTTGGAGTGCCAGTTTAGTATTAAGGAAGTTCTCGTGCAGGAAAGGGTTTTTGAAATCGTCATGGTTAGTATTTTCTGCTCATTTGTTACTCAGTTCGTTCTTTTTGAATATGTAAGTGACGTAACTATGACATACTTCTTGAAAAATCATGTATATCTTAGAGATTATTTAATTAAATCACTCGCACCATTGTGTTGTTAGTATCATGGGCACAGTCATGGGATTACGTACCCGCATTTGCACAGCCTCGTGTGATTTCGTTGAATCAACTCAAAGATATACGTGGTTTTCCTAGAAGTCACTATGCAGTGTGACCAACGGCCTTACGAAGCGGGAGTTCGGAGTGATCAACTTCCCTTGCCACTTCAAAGGTCAAAAAAACAATAAGCTGCCCAAGAAAGCCGTAAAATAATAATGACATGTGACTCTAATCTCTCGTATAAGTGACTGTCGACACTAAAACCGGTCATAATAAATTTCTTCTCGCTTTCTTGAGTATGACGTCAATGTTAATATCATTTGCACACTCAACTAATCTTAATATTAAATGTAGGAAATGAGAAATGACTGCTTTGTGAAGGCCAGTTTGCATAATTTCGTAACTATTTTCTAATGAGAGAATCTCTCCCGAACTTAATTTTCGCTTGAAATTTTCGCTTTTAGGGTTGAATTATGCGAAGACTTTCAGCGTTCCCCTCAGATATAATCCTTTTACAACGAAGTTCGTGATCACACCAAGAATATTAAAATAGTTTCATTGACAGATTTAACCGAAATGAAAATATCAGTCCAGTTGAACGAGCCGAGATTTTCTTGGAAAACGATATAACTTTTAGCCTAAGCTAATAAACCTTGAAATGCGCTGTCGTTTTATCAGATCTTCAATTTTATGGGATTTGAAAATCCGCCTCGAACAATAAGCCTTAAGTTCAATTTGCTGGAAAGTGAAATACGAAATATGATAATGATTTGGAAAGTAAATTCGGCATTATCATTCATGAACGTGCATTAAAACTTCATGTTGGTCTGACAATTAACGGCATCTTGATTGTTCGCATTTGAAGGTAAAAAATTGAATTATTTTATTAATCACAAATATTACATTTTTTATGGTTTTGGAGTAGGTAATTGGAACCGCACTGGTGTTATAGTTATGTAAATGTGGTAATTTAATGAGGAAGAGTTAGCATTGTGATGATATAATGCGCCTTCAGCCTCGGGCTATAACACGCGTGGGATGGCTACACATAAGGGTATGCCATGAGAATCGATAGAATATGTATGAGTCTTGGTCTCAGAGTCGATGTAGGGGCCCATATAAGTGTGGTAAAAATGATAAAATTGCCAGCTAGTAGGAAAGGGAAGTCTAAACCACCGCGTGTTACGGATTGATGCGAGGTGTTAGATGGCTACGCAGTTGGACGTGTGGTACAGAGTAAAAAATGAGTATGTATATAGCATATAAAGAGAAAAGAAGAGAGTAAAAGATGACAGTAAAAGATGCGTAACATTGTCTCGTGCATAATTCTTTTGGGACACAACCCTGGACGAACGTTTCGGCCTTCTATGGTGGCCTCTTCAGCAGCGATTTGGGGTTGGGAGTCGATGTTTTCCAGTCGGAAGGCAGAGAAATCAGTATAGAGTATAATAATAGTGTAAAGAGAAAAAGTGTCTGCTTACCAAAATTGTTGTGTGGCTTGGATAATCCAACGCGTCGTGCCATCGTATGGAACAAAAAAGGTCGCTGCTGTATATTCGCACTGTGTAGGAGCCGATCGGTGAGCAGTAAATGAGATCGGGGTCAAATTGTGACGTGAATATATAATAGGTAGAGTTGTTCGTTCCCAGTTGACGTGTAGTGCGCGGTAATGGTTGCGTATAGTGTGGGGAGAGTTGTGGTGTTAGGGGTCGTAGGGGGATAACCGTGGGGGTGGGATCCCCTTTTAATTTGTTCTATATGCTGCTAGGGAATGAATATGTCGGCGTCGTTCTGCGAATGGATGTAGTATTTTGCTGCGTAATGGATACGTCAACGTAGTTCTGCGAACGGGTGTTATGTAGCAGGGCAGTGTTGGTGTGTTTATTGTAGAGGAAGGAGGTATGTATTATAAAGATTCGGATGTACATATTGCATGAGAAGTGTTACAAAAGTGTCATCTCACGAGAGGATAGTGTATGTAGCAGTTACACGGGGCTATATTTACAAGTGAGTATACAATTAATGAGTTATGTACACGAAAATTGCGAAACGCAGTGTTTAAGTCCGGTTAGGCAGCTTCAAGGTTGGTCTCCAGTATTTGGTACAGAGTTTTTGTCAGCAAGGATCTGTTGTGAGGTTGTAGGTTGCTAAACCCAAGTTGCCTTGGAGGTATATGGTCCTGATTTATTTGGTGTACGCAGATCGGTGGTGAATCCAGCTGTCTTTGGGAGTCGTCCACTGGATGTCTTGTTTGGAGTGGAGGATGGGTGGTGTTGTTTCAGGAGGATGTATGCAAGCCCATGGTTTGGATAACCATAAACAGGTTCATTTATAGATGACTGGTAAACTGTTGGGCAAGTTGACCTGAGTAGTCATGAGTAAGTTGTTTGTAATTGTAGTATTCTATGTTGTCAGTTATTATGTTGGTGTTTGTAATTTGGTACTTACAAGAGAGTCTTTAAGATTCTTATATGCCACAATAGGAGCTTCTGGCCAGAGAATGCTCAGTGTAGGATCTTGCTCAATTATGTGCCAGTATTGTTGTTGTATGGGACAGAGAATTTGGGGCTGTTTCTGTTTGTTGATTGTTCTCCCTGGTTGAGTAATTCAATTTGTGTGTATTGTTTAGCTTGTTGAAATGCAGTATTTATTGTATGTAGTTTGTACCCTCTGTTAATCAGCATGACACACAGATGGTCTAGTCTTTGTTGAAGTCATTTGTTGTCAGTAATGAGGCATCTATATCTGAGTGCCTGGCTTAAAATTATGTTGTTTTTGCAGGAAGTTGGATGGAACGAGTCATTATGTAATAGTAAGGTTCTGTCTGTTGGTTTAATGTAAAAGTCAGATTCAAAATGGTTGTGGTTGTTGATGTACATTGTGGTGTCAAGGAAGTTAACTGATGTGGAGGAGTATGTATAATCAAATTTTATTGTCAGATGAAACATGTTGATGTAGTCAAGAAATTTATGCAGTGTTTCAATTCCATGGGTCCATAATGCAAAAATGTCATCAATGAACCTTATTCATTCAATTGGTGTTGGTCCATCTGGTGCATTTAGAAGCATTTGTTTTTCCAGGACAGCCATGAATATGTTAGGATAAGTAGGAGCCATGGGGGATCCCATTGCTGTTCCATGAATTTGTAAGAAGTGTTCATTGTTGAATTCGAAAGAGTTTTTTGTCAGTATTAGTGAGAGCATTTCAGTTATGATTTCCTTAGTGTGGTTGTCAAGTTTAGTGTCTTCCTTTAACATATCTATGCAGACCTTGATGCCTTCATCATTGGGTATGTTAGTATATAGACTCTTGACATCGATAGTAACAAGTACTATGTTGTTGGGTAGATTGTTGTTCAGTGAGAATATTCGTTTAAGGAAGTGAGTTGTATCTTGGACATAGGAGGGTATGTTTTTTAGTAGCGGTTTGAGGTGATCAGCATACTGTGAGAGTTTAACTGTGGGACCTCCACAACCTGATATGATTGGTCTACCAGTGATGTCAGGGATGTCATGCTTTTTCATACCGGTACCGTGCGAACACAAGGCCTAACCGCAATAATTTCGTTACGGTTTCATTTCGTACCGGTATCGTGTGAACGGGGTCTAAGTATCATGGGCACAGTCATGGGATTACGTACCCGCATTTACACAGCCTCGTGTGATCTCGTTGAATCAACTCAAAGATATACGTGGTTTTCCTAGCAGTCACTATGCAGTGTGACCAACGGCCTTACGAAGCGGGAATTTGGAGTGATCAACTTCCCTTGCCACTTCAAAGGTCAAAAGAACAATAAGCCCCACCAGAAAGCCGTAAAATAATAATGACATGTGACTCTAATCTCTCGTATAAGTGACTGTCGACACTAAAACCGGTCATAATAAATTTCTTCTCGCTTTCTTGAGAGTGACGTCAAGGTTAATATCATTTGCACTCTCAACTAATCTTAATATTAAATGTAGGAAATGAGAAATGACTGCTCTGTGAAGGCCAGTTTGCATAATTTCGTAACTATTTTCTAATGAGAGAATCTCTCCCGAACTTAATTTTCGCTTGAAATTTTCACTTTTAGAGTTGAATTATGCGAAGACTTTCAGCGTTCCCCTCAGATATAATCCTTTTACAACGAAGTTCGTGATCACACCAAGAACATTAAAATAGTTGCCTTGACAGATTTAACCGAAATGAAAATATCAGTCCAGTTGAACGAGCCGAGATTTTCTTGGAAAACGATATAAATTTTAGCCTAAACTAATAAACCTTTAAATGCGCTGTCGTTTTATCAGATCTTCAATTTTATGGGATTTGAAAATCCGCCTCGAACAAGAAGCCTTAAGTTCAATCTGCTGGAAAGTGAAATACGAAATATGATAATGATTTGGAAAGTAAATTCGGCATTATCATTCATGAACGTGCATTAAAACTTCATGTTGGTCTGACAATTAACGGCATCTCGATTGTTCGCATTTGAAGGTAAAAAATTGAATTATTTTATTAATCACAAATATTAGCCCTGTGTGTATGACCAATTTACGTATTTCTTCTTAGACCTATATTGTTAAAACTCAATCGTAAATCCTACTCCTCCAGAGCAGCTCCAGATGACTCTGACATTCAAGAAGCTTGAAAAAATGTTTGGGAAAAGGGAGATTGAAAGCGTGCACCTCCTTATCCCTCCTGCAGAGCTGTGTGAACTGTGGAGGAAAGTAGTCGTGTGTTCTTATCGTTTTACCTGACGAAATAAAAGTACTTGAGATACTTCGCCAGTGATTCTTACAAGCCAAGCGTTAGGTCATCTTCCACTTCTTGGCTTCCCTACGGTACTCAACAGTCCATTCAGATTTCGCCTACGAAACGCTACATGCCCCCTGTCTCATTTGTCTTCTCCGTTGTAAAATTTAATTTGTTTTTGACGTGTGCTACCAACCGTATCGTATTTCCTCTTAGACCGGAGGAAACGGCCGCTGGAATTGAACTTCACCTCATCTCTCAGAAAACGTGTTCCCCATTTTCTTTGAACTCCACCATTCGACGGCAATCGTTTTGTCAAAAGTGTCCACACCTCCTGAGTGCTGTTCTTTTCACACACTGCTAATTTCTCTGTTACTCGCGGTGCTGGAGTCAGTTGATCAACAAAAAAATCTTGTTATTTGATCCGTGTTTAAAGAGTCTTTGTCTTAATTAAAGGTTTCGTTCGAACCAGCGGTTGGTACCAGGAAGTAGAAGCTGAAACACATCGCAGACGTGCTGACCTGACTCATTATGAAAAATAAAACCATCATTTGCCGGGGTTTGTGCTGGATGCTCACCTTGGCCAATTTGATAAGAGGTAAGTTGTAGAGTTCTCTTTCAGCAATTTGTGTTCAATGACGACAAACGTTTGGTGTTATTTAGAGACAATATCGTCTTTGGCATGTTTGTGCGTTGTCATTTGTGACAGACTGTGAATTCAAAGATTTATTTTTATTCTTCGTCGTGTTATGTGATCGTAATTGTGACAGTGTGAAGTTCACTTGTTTGACAAATGATGTATTTGGTTAAAGCACAAAATAGAGCGAATACCTTCGCAGCAGGCAAAGGTATAAACCCCATTTCCGCAAGCAAATGGCAATGAACTAAGAATTCCCCCAAAGCCAGCTTTTCATCCTAACCTCAGCAACAGTCACACTAGCTAAATTAATTTCTGTAGGCTCCTATCACTTGTCTGTGAGTTTGAGAGAGAGCGTGGGAAAGAATATTGCTTAATACAGTGACTAGGCTGGTTTATACAGTAAGAATACACGCGTGACTTGTGAAGCTGTCGCGAGGGACAAAACCTAGGAGACTTCAGGGAAGCCGAAACCTGCAAAATTATTTTACCGGGGATGTGATCTGAGGGGCCGTTCACATTGATATCGATCTAACTTGAATGGATCTAAGACCGATCTGAGATCGATCTCCGTTTGCTTCGTGTAGGCGTTCACACTCGTTTTGATCGATCTCAGTTCGCATTCAAGCGTTCTCACTCAGATCGCTTTTCAGTTAGATCGATCTGAGGTCGATCTAACACGCTAGTGTGAACGGCCCCTTAGACTAAAACGACCGGAAGGAGTGATAAAAGTCCGAGGCCCTGGTATACATTGCATAAGAATGTCATTGGTTGAACCAAGCGGCTATAGATAGGAGGTCGTGTAAAGTAAGCAATGACAGCGTGCTTTTTTTATATATTCACTGGCACTGCTTAAAACTAAAGAGATGTCTCGTCGATATGCTAATAATTTATTTGATGAAGGAATGGTTGATGAAACTGTTACAAAGTATCCTGGTATTCACAAGCATTCATTTCACCTAAATAAATATTCGTGACGAACGTCAAGCACCTAACTCAAATAAGCGCCATTTAAAATGGAAACACAATTTAAAACCCAGTTCGTAGTTGATATTACTGCCCGTACGGCACTCAATTGCCTGTTCCGCTGTGACGTTTTATCCTCCATGTTGAACAACAACTTCAAAGCGCCGACGGTCAACTTAGTAGTTAATCAGCGGAAACTCTTTTGTCACAAACATTTTTCTCAAAAAGGGAAACTAAATTGTCTTATGACTGGAAGAGCTGACTTCGGTCAATGATTGAACCATAAAGTGAAACCTAACATGGCGGACGTGGGGAGCTTTTTGGACGTCAGTTTCAGACCCCTACGCGGTCAAACGCAGTCATAAAACTGAGGTCGTGGCGTGGCTATAAAGTATACCTGAGAAGGAGGATTAGGATTAGGATTAGTATCATAGTTAGGATTTCGTTAAAAAATCCCCAATATGGTCGCCATGCAGATCCACCAATTCCCATGTGATGTGGATTTATGTGGAAGTTAATTTTCGCGTGTCAAAATCGTGTAGTTTAAGGCTTGATTCCCACCAGAATTTTCCGCACTTACGAAATTTTCTCTCACGAACTTTCAAGTGGAGCAACTTAGAAAAACAAAGAAAAAAACTCGTCGGCGTGGAAAATTCCGTTTTGAGGAAATCAAGGCAGGAACTATTAGTTCAATATAACCGTCCTTATTATACAATTTTGTAATGTTATCAAATTGTATAATTAAATTGAGTAAATAAATAAATAAACCTGGACTTGGTTCAAAAAACGCAACTTTGGGGCCTCTGACAGATAATCGAACTCGCGATCCCACCAGTGCAGGGGTCTGGTAACTGAGCTAGAAATGCTTTTGCAGAGAGCATGGTCACCAGTTGGGTATTATTAGTAAGGAATGATGTAAATTATTATTTAAATTATTTAATAATTATTAAAATTTATAAGTACTAATTATTTGATTATTAGTTATCATTGTTGATTATTTCCTTTTAATTATTTAGTTATTGTTTAAATTATAATTTCAATTATCTTTCACGTTATTAAGACGATAAACTGGTCTTTCACGGAAAACCTGCCTTAAATTCATATCATTCATAACTTATAATAATTTACATCATAACAATTTACAATAATAATAGTAATAGTAATACTTGATAAGATAGATTCACTACAGGAAACTCTCCCGTTCGCGGAATTCACGTGAGACACATTTCTCGTGCTAGACGAGTATCCTGTCAAGAGTCATGATTTTCGCTGGGGTTTTTCGGAAAATTTTTACCAGACATACCAAGTATTTAGTTCAATTTCTACTGAAGAACCATAGCACTGGGCGAAAGATCTTTTTCATCTTGCGTTTTTCTTTCTTTCTCTACAGGTCTCGAAGGCTTCTACATCAAACATTCCTCCTCTGGGTTTTGTTTAAGACCTTTGGATCCTTTCGTGTCAACCTACTCCTATGGAGACTTTTATTATGTTGGACTTACTAATGATTGTCTACACTCGGCTGCCCAGTTTAGGTATAGAGACAATGGAGCGTTTTTTAATATATTTAGAGATGGATGCATCGTTTATGTAATTGTCCGAGGTATCTGGGTATTTCAAGTGTGGGATGGACGTCCAGACAATAGAGGCGCTTGCCTTAGTATTTTCAGGCCGAATTCTGCAGGCTCACTAGTTTTTGAAAGCAGAGGTGAATGTGCCGTGCCAAAGGAGCCGGGTGGGACAACTCGCACAAAAAATTTTACTGAAGGAGATCACATACAGTTGGTTAACTACTGCAACAGAAAAGAACAACAATTCCTGCTTGGTAAGTTATAGCAGTACTGCAGCCGACCAGAATGAATAAAATCCTAAATTAGTTTCTTAGTTAGTATACGGTAGTAAAAGACCATGGCTATCATGCAATTTACCGTACCCGAGACAGCCCGCCATTTAACCGCCAACTTCGAAACAAGAACACATACTCCACACGGTGCCATCGCTCGCAAAACAACAAAAAACGAACAATAAAAGGACACTTGTATAGAACTGTCAAAATTACGTCCAAAACTTTAAAATCAAATCTTATCCTAACCCTAATTCTAATCCTAAAAGAACTTTAAATTAATGTTTAACGGGAAGCCATGTCATTCTAGCATATTGAAAGAAGTACTTCTGTTGTTACACTTAAAAGGAGCTCTGTATTTCGTCATCAATTGCTCATTGCGGAGAACACAGGTACGGTGAAGCGTAGACTAGCCAAAGACCATCAGTACAAAAACGTCATCATTGGATAACGGTCGCTGTAGAGTTATGTTAGCGAGATCACGAAATAAGTAGAGAGAAATTGTAGATCCGCGGTACCATAAGAGCGACCGGAAGCGAGGAATAACCGCTGAATGAATTCTCTGTCACTATCGTTGGCTCGGCTTCACTTTTCTTTACACCGTCGACTTGCCGGTTTTAAGGTCATAGCAAGAATTCGAAAGGAATATTTCAAAAATTCATGTTGAGTTAATTAAAAGATTACATCTAGGGCTGCGAAGATAGCCTGGCCTCCATGCCGCCGCAGTTACAGTCGCCGTTCGAGAGCTGTGCCGTCGTGAATGACGAGGTCTTAAGTGTCAAGCCTAGTAGAGTGGCCACGTCATTTAGCTCATTACTGGGCACCTCTACGTTTCTCCTCGAGCCGGATGCGAGTCAGTGTAAGTCAAAGGTTGAATTGTCTCATCGGTGATCTTGACCCAGTTACATGAATCCTGGAATACCTTATTCGGGGATAAATCTCCGTAAATGCACAATGCTATCCTTGCTTTGAACATGTGAACTTAAATGTTTCCTATCAAAACTCGAGCTATTCGCCTTATAATCAGGTCTTCCGATAAGTGCGCCAAATTGTAGAAAAATTGTGCGGTGTTGGAGAGTACAATTGCGCGGCAAAAAATACTAATTGTGCGGAAAGAAAATATTTACCTCACAATTCACAAACGTTTATAAGTTTTTAATGAATAACCATTTTACATTAGCCACCAAATTATCATTAATTTATATTTTAAAAGGATCAAGAGTACTATATAGATATACAATTGCTCTCTTTTTCATTACAGCGTATTAACGAAATCTTACAGGTTTTGTTCTGTTATTGACAGATATGGTTTGAATTGTTTTTTCTTGTTGTATATGTTGTGACAATTTTTCCACCGATAGGATTTTTGTTAAAATAGTACATGGTACGCTAGTTCGCTACTTCCCATTTCCTTGTTCTTTACACGCTCCTGGTGAGTGGGAAAGCTATTTTTGATTAAGATTGCAATATCCGTTTAATTTTATCGCATTTTAATTTTTTTTAATGTGATTGCATCCGAAACAGGGCTTAAACGCGAACGAAATTTTTCTAAAAACAAATTATTTCTAACGTTTATTCGGTTTGTGATATTGATTATGCAGAAATTTGCGAATTGTGCGGCAGACGCGTTCTGATGCCGATTACGGGAAATGGCACCAGTGCATAACATCAGATGGCCTGTTTAATGGTATGTTGTTCATGAAATGTAAGTTCCGCGATCAATACAAGGGTAGCGCTGTTTATACATTTGGACATATCTCCCGGATAAGCTGTTCTGGGTATCGTACGATCGGGCAAGTTTCGGGATTCGAGTTACGTCAGGGACTGAAAACACTTTTCGGTGTAAATAGGCTGAAAACATGTGTATTTGTATAAAATTACGAATAATTGACATTGTAGTGAATTATGGGAATTTATTGCACCTCTGAAACTCAAGCAATTCTCAACAATTTGTTTGTGGTTAGACTACTTGCAGTTTCGTTCGCTCCAGCTGTCAAAGTCATCAGGAAAATATCAAAATTACTTTAGTAGTACACAGTTGTCGTGTCTGGAAAACCATTTTGCTGGACTTCATGAACGACTTTGAACAACATTAGACGTTGGTGGGTAAGTTTATGAGTTTCTAGTTTTCGGAAATTGCAATTTTTTTCGCTTTTTTGTACTTGCTTCTACAGATTTCTTCCAAGATTATTGCTTTAAAGGAAAACGAAGGCGCTTCATGCTAAATTCAGAAACCTTGTTTCTTTGCGAAAACTTGTTTTCCTAGCAAGACCTGGTTTTGTGACCATGTTTCTTTAGGTCAAGTACTTCATTGAAGTGGCCTTGAGAACGTTCGTCTTGATAGATAATGATCTTTCTGGAGTAGACAGTTATCGTCCAGAGCAATAGAACGCACTTTTACGTTGTCTGTTTAGTCTTTAGGATCGATCACGAGGGAATATAGAAACATGATTGATTATGGCTGGTTTTGCGAGCAATGTTTAGTTGGGTCAAGTGCCTCATTAAAATGGCCTTTGTAATGCTCCGCATGATGGTTAACTATAGATTTGGAGAAGTGGGGCAACTGCCAAAGGGGTTTGGGGTCCCCGGCCATCCTTAGAAAATTCTGAGCTAATTCTGAGCTACCCTGAACTGTGGAGGAATTTAACTGTCAAGCACTCTCAAATTTGACATATTTAAGTATTTGACGACGTATTGAAGTACTTAAGCCGCACTTCCAAAAATGTGGTCTTGATGTTAGCCACCGCAAAATTCATTAGGGGCCCATCAAAACCCTTCCTCTAGAAATTATCTACTAAATCAATGGTCTGCAGTAGACAGCTGTGGTGGAGCCCAGTCGACGACGCTTTTACGTTGTCTGTTATTTAGGATCGGTTACCAGTGAAGGTGGAAACATGACCAATGTCAGCTGTTCTCCAAATCAGATTATGGAAATTGTTAACGCAGAATATTACCATGGTGATAGCTGCAGCTTGCCAGCTGCGTGTGTTATGAAACGTCATTGTGATGGACAGAGATTGTGTAACATAACTGTCAGGAACAATTTATTTAACTTTGATCCGTGTCCGGGGAGAATAAAACGTCTTCGCGTGGAATATAAATGTATGGATAACTTAGGGAGCCCTCTTACGTCAGGTAAGTTGCTTTTCGGTTTTTCCTTTTAACTTAAATTAAGCTATCAATTATTATTCAATTAAATTTTATGAACTAAACTTTGTCTGTCTTTAACTTGAGACGAGAACTTAAACAATGAGGTAACTGGAAACTTTGCACTTTAACTGGAAATCATTTACCTTCTTTTTGGTTTTTGAAGGATGGATTTTTTTGCAATTCTTAAGTCAGAAATGGTCCAGTACTGATGTTACGCTGCAAAGACAGTAATTAGCTGGTGCATTAGCTAAGTTTTATTATTTTATTGATAAATTTGATGAATTTGTCATTTCATTGAAGCTTGGCTTAGTCCTGTTTTTAAATTCTTTAAAATAATTAAGTTCACTGACCTTTTTACTTTGTATACCACTATGTTTATGTATAAATTTCATCACCACAATTTACCAACCATCTTTAATAAGCTTTTTACCTCTGTTCATAAAATTCATACCTATAACACCGGACTCGTCTCATAAGTTCTTATTCTTTGCCAAAATCTAGAATTAATTTTGGTATTTTTAATATTAGATACCAGGGAGCCAAAATATGGAAGTCCCTTGATCAAGCTGATAAAAATATATCTGGTTCTCAATTAAAAAGAAAGATTGAATCACGTCTCATTGATTCATACTAAATCCTCATTTAAAACAATCCATTAGTTCAAGTCAAAAATATTTTTCTGCTCAGCTATATTCCTGACTGATCAGTACTTATTTTCTCTGTTATATCTGTATAGTTGAATGTTCCTATGTGCTTTTTCCGGTTGGTTAACTATTCAAATATTGAATATTAAATAAATATCTGCCTGATCTATTTAGCCGTTATGGTTATTTCAGGCAGACAATACCCAGTGTAATAGCTATTTGACAATCTAAAGTTGTATTTTTTTTCTGGGTGCAAATAAATGCTTGTCTTGTTATTAATTGTAAAATTTATATGTCGTTTTGACTTCATCTTCAAACACGGTAATGTCTAGACACAGTCGCACACTCCTGGCTTTCTTAAACGATTGTTTAAAAAAACATAAACGAAACATAGAAATGCGATAATAACTGAAATCAAGTTAATCTACTTTGACTCACCTCTAATTTTGGTCTTTCATTGAATAAAACTTAATTTTAATGCGATTTATTGTGAATGACAGTGGGGTCAATACATAAAAAAGTATCGAATTAAACCAAGAGCTAGATCTATATAGGAAAATGTTTCCATGAGCTGTTCGCCAGACGAGCTCAGTCAACAACATTAGCTTAGAATATTCAATAATTCAACAACATTAGCTTGGAATATTCTTCTTGTAGTTAACGCGGTCCGGCTGTCTCCACTTCCAAACGAAGGCTTCATCGAAGTCCTTGACGGCACGACATGGAAAAAGGTGGATGATCCAATGTGGGTAAAGAGAAAGCAGATTGCATTGTGCGGCCACTTGGGATATGATGATACTAGAGATAATGGTGTGGTTAGAAAGAAAATAACTGCTGGAGAAAACATAATGTCAGGGGCTCTTCATTGTAATGGTAGTCGACCTAGCAATGAATCTTGTTGCGCTCATCTCTATCCATCCACCTCAAGCTCTGAATCTACAATCCCGTACGCGAAGTGTGAGTATTTAAATATACGTTTTTGAGATATAGTCAGTGCTCGGCCTACGGAGTGTTGCCAAAGATCGTGTGTTGTGAGTGAAGATTTTTTGAAAACTATGTGAAAAAAGCTTGACAAGGTTTGTGTTCAGATACACATCCCATTTTCCTTACATTTAAAAGTGTGATATTGAAAACAACGAGGAATAAAAGAAGACTTTCATGCACTTTTGAGTTTTCAAACATTGCTTTACTCTGTAATGATGCATAACTTAGGTAAGACGTATACAATTTCCATGTCATTGAATGAGAATGGAAACAGGTATTGGGACATTAGGGCTCTATGTTTAACCATTTGTTCAATGGAGTGATCCTTGATTGGAACAAAGAGGTCCAGCGTAGAATGTCAGCTTTCTCTGCAGTTTATTGTAATAATCTACGTCCAATAAATGATATAGCACTTTTCAAAGCTTTTTCAAAGCCACAACGCACCAGAACTCTGATTGTTCACGTTTACATGGAAACTAATTTAATATCTGCCAGTCAGAGTAAAGCGACTACAGCAATCTAAGGACAGAAGGTCAATATGTCGAACTGTGAGAGTGACCAGCGTCACGAAATAAAACGACAAACTTGGCAACCTATAAAGGTAGTCACTCTACTATGGTAACTGATCAGTAGGTTTAGTCTTATCCAACTGGAGATCTCCTCTTTACGAGGAAAATCATTAGCATTAGCCAGAGGTAAGTAGTAAAACACGTCTTCAGCAGGGAAAGGATTCAGGAGATAAACTTTCACCCACTCACCGCTGGATATTTTTCTTTTTGAACAGTAAAGTCTTAGATAGATAGATAGATGTTTTTATTTGGTAAAGCTTGCAGCCATAGGCTGAATTATGTTTACATTACAAAATACATTCACTTCTACTATGTTACACCAGTTCTACAATTTACCTGGAACTAACGGAAGTTTAGAAACGATAGGTAAAAAATTACTGTAATGGACCATTTTTGGAAAGGTCGATACTAATGTTAAAAGTTCTAAAATAGTAAAATTCAATCTAAAATAGTAAAATTAGTTAAAATTTTAATGTGTTTGCGATAAAAAAGCTGTTTTTAAAACGGTTTGTTCTGAAGTTTACATTAAACTTATGTTTGGTCCTAAGTTCGGTAGCATAGGTATGTCGAGGAGGGAGAAATTCGTGAAGTTTGTGGTTTTCGTCACTCATGATATCCAGGAAAAGATTATTAGTTATCTTTTTTCTTCTGGTACTGAGGTGTTGGAGGCCAGTAAATATCAGCGCATCTGCATATGAGGTCCAGGGGTAGATTATTTTCAACGCTCTCTTCTGAATCATTTCCAGGTCATTGGATAGGTAGTTGGACAGGCTGTTGTGAAAGACCGGGCATGCATATTCCAAGATTGGTCTAATACATGTGCTGTAAAATACAATTAATTCCTTAGTCCCATCTTTGGCTCGTTTGAGTTGTGACAAAAAGTACAATCGCTTTCTTGCTTTCACGATGGTTTGGGGAATGTGATCGTTCCATTTTAAATTGTTCGAAACGGTTAATCCGAGGATTTTTGCACACGGAACCACCTCCAATGGGGTATCGTTCACAATAACTGAACCGAAAGTAGCACTTGGTTCACCAAAGCTAATACGTAATTCTTTACATTTCTTTTCATTCAATTAAAATTTTAATTCAGAGATTTGGGTTAGTAGATCATTAACTGTGGTCTGGATTCTGCTTTCGCTGCATTTGCCGACTAATTCATCTACAGTTGTGTCATCTACGAACTTCCACATGTCACCACAAGAGACTGTTAGTTTATCGATCATTATTAAATGTAGCCATGGGCCTAATTTTGTACCCTGTGGAACTCCGGCGGGAACTTCAGCCCAATCCGAGTAATCCTCTTGGTTTAGCTTTACCCTTTGTTTTCTGCATGTAAGAAAATCTGTAATCCAGTTGACAACCCAATGCGGTAAATTATGTTTGGAGTTTGGTAACCAATAAGCCATGATCTATCAGGTCAAAAGCCTTTTTAAAGTCAAATAAGATGACTCTGAATGTAGCACCAGTTCCATCGGTAGAACCATTCCAAGAGTGTAACATACTTAAAAGAGCAAACGTCGGGCTAGATTTTGGAATTGTGCCAAATTGATTAGGATCAATTCTTTGGAGTACAGTTGGTTTAATGTATTCTTCTACTATATAATCCTCTGCTATTTTGGAGATGATGGGTGTTAAGGATATTGGTCGTAGATGTTTATTTACCTCTCGAACGGGTTTTTGTTTCGGAATTGGAACGACATCCGCGTGTTTCCATATCGAAGGGAGACGCGCTTCTTTATAGGATAGATTCAATATGTCTGAAATAGGTGAGGCTAAGATATCAGCGTTTTCCTTCAATACCCAAGCTGGAATGCCGTCTGGGCCACTAGCTTTGTTTGGGTTTAAGCTTACCAGTTGTTTGAAGACCGAGAACTCGGACGTACAAAAGGATTGGTTAGTTAGTTGGGAATTCTCAATAGCGTCTAGATTCGTAAAACAAGATGGCAATGGGTCGAAGAGTTTCATTGGCTCGAGGAAGGTTTGATTTATTAGATTGGTAAGGTGGTATGGAGTGTTGGGTGTTTGGCCAGTCCCACACTCTAAGTTTTGCAATAAAGACATCGAATCTTCGCGATAGGTGACCTGCCACGCCAAACCACTAAGCTTTTTGACTTCCTTCCACCAAATAGACGGCGAGCATTCTTTTAGGTGTTCTACTTTTGACTTATAAAACTTCGATCGACACGATTTACGCTCGCGGTTTACTCGATTTCTTAGAGTTTTGAACAGACATGTATTTCCTTGGGCTAGGGCCTTTTGACGACGATGAATTGCTTCTTTCAGAGATCGAGACATCCAAGGCGGTTCGTTACAATACTTAATTTTCGTCGTAATGGGAAGTAACGAGTCCAATCCAAATTTAATTATTGACCCTAACATCCGTGTTTTTCCATCACAAGTATTCTCCGTAGCGATCAACGACTTGACATCAACTTCTTTTAAAAAGGTACTCATCGCAAGACGTTTTGATGGTCTCATGTCTCTGGATTTCACACTAATTTTTGGTTTTGGGATTTTCTGTCTTTCTAAAGGTTGGACTTCCACAGTGTCATGGTCAGAAAGGCCGAAAGCTTGGTGTTTGATTGGGTCATTATAAAAATCGTTCATATTGGTGAAAATTAAATCTATCCGATTCGGACCTCGTGTTGGAAATTTTACAATCTGTCAGAGTTTAAAACCATTGGGTATTCGAGATGTGGTTAATTTATTATAATCACCAAGTAGAATTATTCCGCTATTAGGGAATTTGGTTTCAATTGTTGTTAATGATTCATATAGATAATTGATCGCTTCCTGGTCATTTCCACCGGGAGGATGGTACATGTTGCACAATATAAAACAGGGAATTCCCCTAGGAAGGCGTAAATGTCTTAGTTTTACCCAAAGAGCTTCAATATTTGTGTTCATCATGTCGTACAATACTTCGTATCCTATTTAGTTTCTTATATAGACACACACACCGCCATGTTGGCCATTGGATCTATCGCGGCGTTCAATGTTGTAACCAGAAACGGAGACGATGTTATTAGCCAGCATAGGGAAGGATTGAAGAGATACGGTCTCATCCTCTCCATACCAGATGTCTCCTTTTGACTAGTGAAACTGTTTGGCATTAACCAGAGTGAAATAGAAGAGTACGTTCACAGTAGATAAAAGATTAAGGCTTAAAATTTTAAATTTCTATCCTGATACTTTAATGAAGATGTATGGAAGAAAAAAAAAACAAGATTTCGAAAACAAAGGCAGTAAACCATGTTGGCAAAAAGAACAATAATAAATGTTTCAGAAAAATTGGAGGTGTTTTTTAAACCGGTTTCCTGCCAAGGAATAAAGTTTAAATGTGTATAATCGTTATAGACGTTTGTTTCGTTTTTAGTTCGATTCTGTATTGCGTGATTCATTGCGTAAGATTTTGCCTGTCGAATGTTGCAGTAATTGCAGCAATTTATTTGATTTGGTTAAGCCTGAAGTTCTTTTCGTTGGTAATAAACCAATAGACTGTGCCAAACTTAAAATATGCTTTGTGTGATAAAACGTTTTCCACATATTAAGTTAATGCAATGAGAAAAATTGTCTTGCATCAGAGAGTACTGCAACAAGAAACTAATACTTAAGTACGTTTTGTTCAGGTAAAATATGTGATGAACCTTTGCTACAGAACAGTACAAGATTTCCAGACCAAATCTTTTCCGCTAGTGATGCTAATGGCTATGAAGCTAGACCATCCAACAATGGTTGGTGTTCGACAGCCTCGGGAAAACAACATCTTCGAATTGATCTTCAGAGGGAGTTTTACATATCTCATATTGCGACATTCGGAAACAAAGCACAGACAAAGTGGACCAAAACATTCCAATTGCAATACAGCCGCACTGAGAGGAAATTGGATTCAAGTGAAGCGAGAAAGGTATTTACATACGAAGACCTGTAGCCGGCACAAATGGCAACTGGTGTTTGGTAAATTCTTTAACTGGGTGAATCAAAAAAACACCGACGATTTAAATCTTGAGAAAATTTTTGAACGCTTGACGGGAATCGAACTCATGACGAGTGAGACACTCTAGCAGTCTAGCTAGTGAGTTAACCAAGACTGAGAAGGAGAGCGAAAGTTACAAATTCGTAATGTTTCGTTTAATAGACTCTCTGTGGCATATTCCACCATTATGGGAGCGATGCTCCCACACCTTGGGTTTTATTACGCCTAATGTCCCCAGTACCCCCTACTACCACTACCTATCAGTATGGTACCTACACACGAGTTGGACAACCAACTCGAGTTTAATGTTAGGAATGTTTGAAGACGTTTATAGAATAAAGTTTGCCATATTAACCTAAGTTTTTTTCGTACGCTTCTCTCTAGTAACCATAACGGAAAACTACTTGTTGCTTTGTTCATTGTTTTGTTATTTTTATCTGAGTTGTTGAATCAAGGCTGCTGGTTACACAACACATATGTCCTCAAATCAAACCAGGCCGCATCAATAACCAATGTCGATAGCTGTCCAATGTCGATAGCTCAATGGTCGGAAAGTCTCACCAGTTATCAGAAGATTACAAGTTTGATCCCCGTCTGGAGCCAGAATCATTTTCTGGGGATTTGAGCTTGTCAAACATGCCATATCATCTCTCATACTTAAGGAATAATACGCATCGTCTAGGGCTCAGAAACCTCTCGTGAGGATTTCAGTTAGATAAACGTTGACATACCATCTGTCATACTGCACGAATGCTCATCGTCTGGGGCTTAATTGGAAACAATTTATGAAAAACCAAGCTTGACGGACGTTCACACATCGTTAATATCAAACATCTGTTGAACGGTCACTAGTGTTGACCGGCAGCCGACATATTCCTAGTTAGTGACCAGTTTATGATTTAAACTGGTTAACTGTATTGACTCAAGATTCGCGCGGTACCCAGACCTAAACCACATTGTATCAATCATACACTCAATGCACTCGTCCTTTTATTTTCTTTAATACCAGATTACGGGCAACCAAGACGCTTATCGAGCCGCCATAACTAAACTTGATATCGTTCATGCAAGATTTCTCAAGATTACTCCAGATCAGAGAGATTTTTGTATTCGAATCCAATTGTGCGGTGGTCTTGGTAGGACTTTAATTTCATATGTGTCTAAGCTTTTATTCCACGTTGTCCTTCATTTTATATTACATTACATTGAATTCTTTTTCATATTGATTAAGTATGTACAGCCAGTGATTAGGTAAATATTTTTTTATCCTTAGTTTTGCTGCCCAATCCAGTAGAAAATCTTATTGTTGACACTGATACTGCACGAACTGCCCAGATTTCGTGGATGTTGCCCCAAGTTCAAGGACTCAGTAGTATTACCTATTTCGTAATAATTGTGAAAGAAACTGGAACCACGGTCAATTTTACGCGCCAGGGTGACAATAACCAGTACACTCTAGAAAATCTTAAACCTTACCGTTATTATACGGTAAGCGTTGCAGCTGGAAATGCTTACGGGGTTGGCGACAACGTCTCTAAAAGGTTTAGGACAAGTCAAGCAGGTAAAGTTGATCTCTTAAAGTGTATAAGAATAGCTAACAATTGGGGAAGCTAAGTTGGTTTATTTCTTTGCTGGCGGCAGTTCTTCCTTCGACAGGTAAAATTTTCTGGCGTTAGCAGAGTAAAATAATATTCGTCTTATCCCCCCGGGAAAGAGTTAATGATTTGAAGGTTCTAAGTTAATTTAACTGCGGATTAATTCTCCAACCGACTAAAGCCCGTTTTTTTATTTTAATAATCGCATATTTTCCTCAATTTCTTTTGTTTTCCCAAGTCCCATTAATAACTAATTTACCTCATTAAAATTAATTTGTATTAATACTACCTCCAGTGACGTCAAAATGTGTCGTATTAGGACTAAAACGGCCCACTTTGACGTCACCAGAGGTAGTATTGGTTGAATTTTGGCAAACATGATATTACAAAGTAATACCATGAAATTTCGGTGCACTAGCAAGTAAACCTCCCACTCGATTCGGGTCATTTAGTAAAATTTCCTCGGGCCTTCTGCCCTCGGGAATTTTACTAAACGATCCTCATCGAGCGGGAGGCATAACAGCTAATACACCTCATATCATGCTATTACTTATAAGAAAAATGGTTTGAACCCGGAAGAATCAGTACTTGTTGATGAAAGTTGATCATCCATGTTTGGGCCGTCTTGAGAAAGACTGTTAGCGACTGACGGTTCGATGACTTCAGCGCCGGTCAACTTTAGAGTTATACACTAATAGTCTCTCTCAAGATTAACCTGGACGTCAATCAATACCATCAATTTTACTATGTATGTCTAAAACTAATGAATAACTCATATATGTATATATACCATGTATATTTTATTGCCTTCTTATGCATTATTTCAATATTTCAGCTCCAGAGTCACCGCCTCAGAATGTAAAAGTTGTCGTTCTAAATTCAACCTCACTAAATATTTCTTGGCAACCCCCGACAGACGATAAACGAAATGGAATAATTGATCACTATACAGTGTATCTAAAGGTCAGCAAAGGAAAGGAGAAA
Organism: Heliopora coerulea; assembly: GCA_030142905.1. Taxonomy (NCBI): domain Eukaryota; kingdom Metazoa; phylum Cnidaria; class Anthozoa; order Scleralcyonacea; family Helioporidae; genus Heliopora; species Heliopora coerulea. The sequence continues at coordinate 802,076 of JASJOG010000039.1, forward strand.
CAATATAATTATATAAAAAACACGTACGTTGTGCTTGGTAGTCTCAAGAGTGCCACGGAATATTCCCTTAAAGTATCAGCCAGTACAACAGCAGGAGAAGGAACTCACAGTGGTTATGTTTCCCGGATAACAAACCAAGGTAAACAGTGCTATCGGTTAGTTATACTGGGTAAATTTCAGGTAGGTAGGATTGCAAGGTCCAACCGGGATTCCTTAGTGAATAGTCGTGGCTAGATGGTGTACCTAGGAAGGAGGATTAGGATTAGGATTAGAGTTAGGGTTAGGGTTCGAGTTTGGGCTAGGTCTAGGTCTAGGTCTAGGTCTAGGTCTAGGGCTAGGTCTAGGGCTAGGTCTAGGGCTAGGTCTAGGTCTAGGTCTAGGTCTAGGTCTAGGTCTAGGTCTAGGTCTAGGTCTAGGTCTAGGGCTAGGTCTAGGTCTAGGTCTAGGTCTAGGTCTAGGTCTAGGTCTAGGTCTAGGTCTAGGTCTAGATCTAGGTCTAGGTCTAGGTCTAGGTCTAGGGCAAGGGCTAGAACTAACCCTAATCCTAACCCTGATCGTAATCGTAATCCTCCTTCCGTAAACCTTCTATCCACGACCCTAAGCTGAATAGACGACTTGTGTTGCGGTCATTTTAACACCGTTGACAAACCCCATGTGCGTGCGGGGGAATCAGACTCGTAGGATATTGTGCTTTGTTAAGGCATTCTTCCTGATCAGATAAAAGTCTCTGAAAAGGAAAGGTAGGCAATCTGTTCATAATTTCGGAGAAAGCGTTCTAAAATATTTTAAGTTCTTATTCTGTAATTCTCTTACAATGATAAATATTGTTTTGTAGACAGTGCTAAATGACGTCTAAAAGTTGAAGTTTAAAAACGTTTATTTTTACCCGTGATTGTTATTCCCCACTTTCACCAGTCGAGACGAATGCTTCGGTGTTACTTGGCCTGTTGTGATAAAAACTAGGGATCTTTTTGGCGTTTCAGTTTGTTTACCCATCTCAGACTATTTGACTTTAATTCGGAGAGCAGTTTTTGAGAAACTTAATCATACTCAAATCTGCAATTAAACATTACGATTAAAAAAACGAATGGAAACATTACATGGTCTGAGATGGTCAGTTTTTATGTAAGCGCATAACTATGGTGGGAGTGTTGGTCATTCCTCGAAAACAGCCATACAAATAACCTGAACTATAACCCTCACCCGCTGTGTCGTGCGCTGATGTGGCAACCTTTTTCATGACTTTGACGGCCCATAAAATGACAAAGTTAAGAGAAAATGAAACAAAGTGGACGAAATATTCCCAAAGCAGATGAGTAGACTGTTTTGTCGTGAAAAGAATTTTCGAAGTTAAGTCCACTTTAAGAATTGATTTCAGAATTCGTTCGTATTTAGGTTATGTTTCTTGTGGAATATTTTTGGAACTTGTTGAGGTATTAAAACTGTAGGTTTTTGTGCCATATCCTAGATGGACGATCTTTTTGTCTTACGGGGAAACGGTCAAGAGAACTTTTCAGGTTGCTCCCCTTGAGGCCTGCTGGCTCCTTGACTTTAATAAAAATTGTTTTGTCTCTTCCAGTACCCGTTGATGTAAACCCTGTCACGGATGAAAAACTTAGTATTCGTTTTCAAACACCGCCTGCAAAGTTTGGGTAAGTGTTTTACGAGAACGATCATCAATTCTATTTTGAATCCCAAGAAAAGTTTCAGAACGCAGTTGTGGTAACAAAAAGCACTCAAATATGTATGAATGTGCGAGCTTATTTTGACACTGGTCATCAGAACGTTCCTGGTTGTACAAAAATCAAAAGCTATGCGAAGCTGGTAACTTCACATTTCCAATACCAGATTTCTCTTAACAAAAATCTCACGGTGTTGGTCAAATCTAAAGTTTCCTACTAACTTGAAGCGCTCGTAACTGGACTTCTCACCATGAAAAAAGTATCGTTGAAGTCAAAGCATAAGCTCTCTAGTTCGGATAGAAGATTGCAATGAATTCTGGTTACATGAGTCAAGTGCCAAGTGCCAAGTCCCATTGAGAACAAAAAAGGTTGATATGCAAAACGAGAATTCAATTGTATTAACATCGGGTTCACACCCCAATGAAAAAATCTGATTTATTTCGGGGCTTATTTTCAGGTAACTTACAATCAATTTCGCAAAAGAAAACGAAAATTTTTAAAAAAAATTTCGATAGTTAAGCAATGTGTAAATAGAAATTTACAGCTAATTTCGCAACTTTTTATTAACTATTTACATAACAAACCTCAAGTGAAAAATAAAGAAACATTCACGATATTTGTCTTTTTGCAAGTATGAAATTTCACAGTTTTATTGCCTTTCTTCATGTTTGTTTATTTTTTTTAGAACCATTCTGGTTATTGTTCAGGCCAGTACAACCGCCAGCAAACGCCCAAACGAATACCAAATAAAAGAACTATACAACGGTGGTTCGTCGGGCCCTTATGTAACTGCTGTTTTGAGCTCAAGTGACGTGAAAGGAACATTTGTAATCGGTAATGGAGAAAGTTACTGCTCAGGCATTTCTCCTGTCGTTAATCGACCTCTTAAGGAGAAAACGGATTACATGATATTTCTGCGATATATTGAAAACGAGGTAAACAGTTTATTTCCTCACAAGTATCTGCCAAGTCATTTTATACGTACATCAAGATCTGAAATTTAGCATATAAAACAATACTTCGCATCTGAATTTATCACGCGAAAAATATCTTTCAAGGTTTCATATTTGAAAAAATAGAAACATGTCACTTCATACGTAAACAGGATATGTTACGTGCAAGAAACATGTTTCAAACTAAGTTTTCACATGGGAAATTTTGAACGGTGCAAATTCACATAAATGCCAGATGTTATGTGCAGAAAACCAAGCCGACTTGTTTCACGCACAGGAATCAGAGGCGAGTCAACTGTTCAGCCAGAAGAAAGCAAGAATTGTTTAAATTAAACAAGACTTTGGCTCGGCTATAAAAAACGCACAAATGTATAGATGTACATTGTATAAAAGTCACGATCTAACTCCATTCTGTTAAGTCCATCGCAAGGAAAACGCTTTTTGTCTAGATAGGACTTCTTTCGTTTAAGTTGGCTAACGCCATATTTTAGTCGCCAAAAGAAGTCTAGTGGACAGGAAAGAGTCAAACACACTTACCGCGGTGAAATCGTTGTTAAAGTTAACTGCGTGATTGAACCTACGGAAGGAAAGCTTCCAATACGTTAAACGAGGTATAGGTTTAAAAAAATTTCTTTAGATCCCATCACTAATTTCTTTTCAAGTTTATTGTCCAAACTATTTTAAAAAGGTGGATTTGGTGAATGGTGTGTTGGCAGGGAGGAGCAAAGAGGGGCAATATTACCCTCCCTTCGATTGTCCCTCAAGAATGCATGGATTAGATTGCTCGTAAACTGGTGACATTGAATACTATTGTCTTTAGTCGTTCCATAATATAAAAATAACTTCCCCCGTGATCTTTGAAGTTTAATTTAGCAAATAAATTTGATACGAAACGCAGTACAGCATAGCCCGCTTTCAAACTCAATTCTTCCTAGCTGACCGTGGTGGGATATTTGAAACCATTTGGTTGGTCATTCGTCATAGTCATTAAGTTTAACAGGCTCTTTTGCCCCCCGGCCCAGTGAGAAAATTGCCTACGCCCATGATTTATTTTACGAAACGACAGAATCCTTTTTCCGTAAAGTCGGATTTCTCCTTAACCCCAAAACCCAAATATAATATTCAAGTAAACCAAGGACAAAGCATGATACAAAATGTAACCTTGAGTGACTGTTCGTTTAGTTTGGTATGGGTTTCTTCGTGAGAACTCAAGTAAGTCATATTTTCCCCTTGAAAATTCAAATAATTTGTATGCTTTTCTCCTAGAGAACTTGCTTCTGCCTTGTTCTCAGACCGCAACAACCACGACTATCTACTTCTTAACCCAATGACAAGAAATAAAAATTTCATAACTATTCTTTTATTTAGTCATATTTATAGGTAGTGCTACTCTGGTTTGGTGACCAGCGAAAGGTACATGCAAGTTGCTAGAAAACATTTCTTAATTGAAGACTAAAATAGAGTCACCAGGTATTTCCCCTAGATTTAGGAGTCACCGGATATCTTCCTGATAAATAAAAATTAAAACAAGGTCACTGGGTATCTCCCTTGAAATAAAGGTCACCAGATATTTCAAGGGAGATACCCAGTGACCTTGTTTTAATTTTTATTTATCAGGGAGATATCTGGTGACCCCTAAATCTAGGGGAAATACCTGATGACTCTATTTTAGTCTTCAATTAAGGAATGTTTTCTAGCAACTTGCATGTACCTTTCGCTGGCCACCAAACCAGAGTAGCACTACCTATAAATATGACTAATAGTTCACCTGGTTCCGAAAAAAGACTATTCACTATTCTTTTATTTATTTTTAGGATGATTACTACTCCACTGACTGGAGTCCACCAGCTCGAACAAGTCCGTCCCCAACAGGTACGACACTTCCATCGTTCTCAACACCTCAATCAACTTCTGGTAAAATTGTCTTTATTGTAAATAATCATAGTTGAAAGTCAATTAGGATGGTCTCTATACCGAACATATTGATATCAAATCCCATATGGATTGTTTGATATGAATTTTTCATTTATACTGACATATCGAGATTTTCGATGTACTGGGATTGTCAGTATACCGAGGTCGTTGAAACTCTAAGAACATTGGGTTTAAGACGAACGTTACAGACAATATACATGGGGGAACTTTACCGTAATGTGAAGATCTTGATGGCGAAGATATCCGATATTAATTTATTCATTTTAATTGGATTTTAAATGATATGTGCACGCACACCTACATGAACAAGAGCAAGAACGTACATACACGCGAACATGGACGCGAACACGTACATGTACACGTACACGTACACGTAAACGAACACGTACATGAACACGAATGCGAACACGTACACGAACATGTATCCCAATCTTCAAATGGTCGCTCGGCATAAAGTTAAAAATAGATAAATACAACTTCAAAGAGATATAACTTTATCTACGTACGTCACAGGTAACATAAGGACGGTTAAACTGAATGGAATTTACAAGGGCGAGTTGGTAAGGAACCATTGTAAACCATATACAGTTCGTGTGTCCAGAATATTTTGCCATGGGAAACTGGTTCGAGTTTTGTCCAGTGTGGAACTACGATGCACTGCACCGCTCACTTCAGAATCGGCTGATATGAACAATTCATAAAATTCAGTTGAACTGAACGTTGAGACTGAGGGATCCCTTTTCCACTTTAGTTTCACGCAATTGGTTAATTTAAGTCAAGACTTGTAAAAAATTATTCATTTACTCTGAAGATGTTGCATGTGTTGCAACGAAACGTTAGTTAAATAAATATTTTGAAGTTCCACTATTATGAGTTCATTGTGGGTCTATATAAAATCCTCTGCTGGGCTTTGATATTCATATCAAATTATTGCAACTGATTTTCATCTGCAATTTTCTCACATATAGTGGCATGTAAATGTGAAAAGACGTCGTTATACGTCGCCATAGCAACTTTATTGGTTATGAACGTTGCTTCTATCGCTGTGGTGATCTATCTATCCCGATTTCATCCGAAGTTCCAGAATTGCTCAAAAGACACAGTTAATACAGACGTTCAGAACAAAGCTTTCGGAGAAGATTTATATGACGAGGTTCAAACCTCCCCTTCCTCTTCGGGCGTCAAACTCGGAGACGACAACCCCGGCACTTATGAAGAACTTCATAACCGCGGGAAAGATGAAGACAATCATGTTTACCAACCTTTGAAGAACACAACCCCAGTAAAAATTCGAACATCTAACAAAAAATAAGTTCAAATAACTGCAGTATAATTATCTGATTCATTGATCACGGCCATTCAAACGTCGACACTTTTAGAAATTCTCATTTCTTTTTAAATCAGAGACCCTCAACTCTTTCCTGTCCAGCGGTCTTCCTTTGACAAGTAAAATCATCTGGTGTTAGTCACAGTAAGATGATAGGAGACCTACCTGGACCGAAAGGAGGCGGGCTCAGCTCTTTCTTGTCCAGCGGTCTTCCTTAGGTGAGTCAAATAATCTGGTGTTGGCAGAAATAAAATAATAAAAAACCTATCTGGGCAATAAGGAGTTTTAATTAAATGAGATTATTAACGGTGTGTAATGGTGGTGTGCTGTGTGTACTGTAGTCTACAAGTCTCGATATGTCAAGTGTATATCTAATGTTCAACGGTGTACAAAGGTTACACCGTTACAGCTTGAGAGCGTGCGTATTAAGAACATGATAACCAAGCTTCCACAATTACATCATTGATTAACATTAAAATAGTTTCCTTGACAGATTTAACCGCGGTGAAAATATCAGTCCGGTCGAACGAGCCGAGATTTTCTTGGAAAACGATATAAATTTTAGCCTAAACTAATAAACCTTGAAATGCGCTGTCGTTATATCAGATCTTCAATTTTATGGGATTTGAAAATCCGCCTCGGACAATAAGCCTTAAGTTCAATCTGCTGGAAAGTGAAATACGAAATATGATAATGATTTGGAAACTAAATTCGGCATTAGCGTTCACGAATGTGCATTAAGAAATATTTCAAACACGAGTTGGTGTTCTTCCTCCGATTTCTAAATACAGAGAAGCGAGTTTTAAAACGAGGCGAAGCCGAGCTTTTTTAACGAATTTCGAGGTATTTAGATATCGGAGGAAGAAAATTTAACGAGTGTTTTTAATTACTTCTCAAACGAATCAGTATTTTCGGCGAAAATCCAGCCGAAAGTTAGCAAAATTCAGCTGTAATTTCCCTCCGATTTCTAAATACTGACAAATAATGTATTTCTTTTGTTGTTGCTTTATGAATTATTAATGAGTTTGAGAACTCTTCATATTGGTCTGACAATTAACGACATCTTGTTTGTTCGCATTTCATTTTGAGGATAAAAGGTTGAACTATCTTATTAATCACAAATACTAGCCCAGTGTGTATGGCCGATTTACGTATTTCTTCTAAGATCTATATTGTTAAAACTCAATCGTAAATCCCAGTCCTCCGCAGCGGCTCCAGATAACTCTGACTTTCAGGAAGCTTGGAAAGAAATACAGTAGAAGGGAGATTGAAAGCGTGTACCTCTTATTCGTCCTGCAAGGCTGTGTGGACTGTGGGGGAAAGCGGTCGTTTCAGAAGCCAGAGCCAGCCGACAATTTAAAAAAAACTACAAGATGAAACATATTTCGAAGAGAAACATCTTGAAAACTCAGAATACGAGTCAAAATAAAGACGCAAGTTGAATCAGTAATATTTCGGTTCTATTTCAAAACCATCATCTTGCGTCCTGATTTTGTCTCGTATTCTGAGTTTTCAAGACGCCCCTTTCGGAATATGTTTTATCTTGTATGTAGTCGTGTTTCCTTATCGTTTTATGTGACGAAATGAAAGTACTTGAGATACTTCGCCAGTGATTCTTACAAACCAAGAGTAAGGTCATCTTCGAGTTCTTGGCTCCCCTATGATGCTTAACAGTCCATTCAGATTTCGCCTACGAAACGCTACATTCCCACTGTCTCATTTGTCTTCTCCGTTGTAAAATTTAACTTGATGTTTTGGACGTGTGCTACCAACCGTATCGTATTTCTTCTTAAACCGGAGGAAACGGCCGCTGGAATTTAAGGCGCGGGTGTCCAGTGTAGATAGCTTCGATAAAACAATGACGAAGGCCCTTCATCAGGAGATCAGTAGCATGGAATACAAAAACACGTGGACTTTTATAGTAAAACTAAAAAAGTGTGTCAGGTGACAAAAATGAACCAGTAGAATGAATGTTGTCAAAACAAACACAAAACAATGAAAAGGAACCACATTCATTCTATTGGTTCATTTTTGTCACCTGACACACTTTTTTAGTTTTACTATAAAAGCCCACGTGTTTTTGTATTCCATGCTACTAATCTCCTGACGAAGGGCCTTCGCTCGAAACGTCGAGGAGCTTTTTTTCTATCCTTTAGATAGTGTATAACCTCAGAACGCTGGAATTTAACTTCACCTCCTCTCTCAGAAAACGTGTTCCCCATTTTCTTTGAACTCCACCATTCGACGGCAATCGTTGTATCAAAAGTGTCCACACCTCCTGAGTGCTGTTCTTTTCACACACTGCTAATTTCTCTGTTACTCGCGGTGTTGGAGTCAGTTGATCAACAAAAAAATGTTGTTATTTGATCCGTGTTTAAAGAGTCTTTGTATTAATTAAAGGTTTCGTTCGAACCAGCGGTTGGTACCAGGAAGTAGAAGCTGAAACACATCGAAGACGTGCTGACCTGACTCATGATGAAAAATGAAACCATCATTTGCCGGAGTTTGTGCTGGATGCTCACCTTGGCCAATTTGATAAGAGGTAAGTTGTAGAGTTCTCTTTCAGCAATTTGTGTTCAATGACAACAAACTTTTGGTGTTATTTAAAAATAATACCGTCTTTGGCCTGTTTGTGCGTTGTCATTTGTGACAGACTGTGAATTCAAAGACTTATTTTTATTCTTCGTCGTGTTATGTGATCGTAATTGTGACAGTGTGAAGTTCACTTGTTCGACAAATGATGTCTTTGGTTAAAGCACAAAATGGAGCAAATACCTTCGCAGCAGGCAAAGGTGTAAACCCCATTTCCGCAAGCAAATGGCAATGAACTAAGAATTCCCCCAAAGCCAGCTTTTCATCCCAACCTCAGCAACAGTCACAATAACTAAACTAATTTCTGTAGGCTCCTATCACTTGTCTGTGAGTTTGAGAGAGAACGTGGGAAAGAATATTGCTTAATACAGTGACCAGGCTGGTTTATACAGTAAGAATACACGCAGGGCCGTCGCGAAGGAAGTTGAACTGGGGGGTGTGAGCATTAATTTTGCCGACAAATGGGCGTGGTCATTGGGCGTGGCGAATCAAAAAGTGAAAATTTTTGATTGATATATTTGGCTACCATCGTTGCGAAACCCTGCGGTCAATAGGTCAGCCGTCAGCGTGGTCATCGTATACGTTATGTAATAACGCTAAAAGAAAAAAAAATGTTCGGCGACTACGATTCCGATCGGCGAATGCTTATAACAGCAATACTGTGAAAGATAGCAGAAGTGATATTTTTACCTATACTAGTGTTGCTCAGTGTGCTGAGTATGTATTAACTATGATGTATTCTATTGCGGTGCCGGTGAATTGTTTATTTATAGAGATCTCTCTAAAGGCCGAAGCAGTCAAACAGTTTTGCCGACAACGGCAGTTTTATAGGGGGTGTCACACCCCCGACACCCCCCCTTCGCGACGCCCCTGAATACACGCATGACTTGTGAAGCTGTCGCGAGGGACAAAACTGAGGAGACTTCAGGGAAGCCGAAAGCTGCAAAAATATTTTACCGGGGATGTGATCTGCGGGGCCGCTCACACTGATATCGATCTAACTTGAATCGATCTGAGACCGATCTGAGATCGATCTCAGCTCGCTTCGTAAAGGCGTTCACACTCGTTTGGATCGATCTCAGTTCGCATTCAAGCGTTCACACTCAGATCACTTTTCAGTTAGATCGATCTGAGGTCGATCTAACATGCTAGTGTGAACGGCCCCTTAGACTAAAACGACCAGTAGGAGTGATAAAAGTCCGAGGCCCTGGTATACATTGCATAAGAACGTCATTGGTTGAACCAAGCGGCTATAGAACCAAGCGCGCTTTTTTTATACATTCACTGCTTAAAACTAAAGAGATGTCTCGTCGATATGCTAATAATTTATTTGATGAAGGAATGGTTGATGAAACTGTTACAAAGTATCCTGGTATTCACAAGCATTCATTTCACCTAAATAAATATTCGTGACGAACGTCAAGCACCGAACTCAAATAAGCGCCATTAAAAATGGAAACACAATTTAAAACCCAGTTCGTAGTTGATATTGCTGCCCGTACGGCACTCAATTGCCTGTTCCGCTGTGACGTTTTATTCTCCATGTTGAACAACAACTTCAAAGCGCCGACGATCAACTTAGCAGTTAATCAACGGAAACTCTTGTCACATACATTTTTCTCAAAAAGGGGGACTAAATTGTCTTATGACTGGAAGAGCTGACTTCGGTCAATGATTGAACCATAAAGTGAAACCTAACATGGCGAATGTGGGGAGCTTTTTGGACGTCAGTTTCTTACCCCTACGCGGTCAAACGCAGTCATAAAACTGAGGTCGTGACGTGGCTATAAAGTATACCTGACATGGCGGATGTGGGGAGCTTTTTGGACGTCAAGTTCAGACCCCTACGCGGTCAAACGCAGTCATAAAACTGAGGTCGTGGCTATAAAGTATACCTGAGAAGGAGGATTAGGATTAGGATTAGTATCATAGTTAGGATTTCGTTAAAAAATCCCCAATATGGCCGCCATGCAGATCCACCAATTCCCGTGTGATGTGGATTTATGTGGAAGTTAATTTTCGCCTGTCAAAATCGTGCAGCTTAAGGCTTGATTCCCACCAAAATTTTCCGCACTTACGAAATTTTCTCTCACGAACTTTCAAATGGAGCAACTTAGAAAAACAAAGAAAAAAACTCGTCGGCGTGGAAAATTCCGTTTAGAGGAAATCAAGGCAGGAACTATTAGTTCAGTATAACCGTCCTTATTATACAATTTTGTAATGTTATCAAATTATATAATTAAATTGAGTAAATAAATAAATAAACCTGGACTTGGTTCAAAAAACGCAACTTTGGGGTCTCGGACAGATAATCGAACTCGCGATCCCACCAGTGCAGGGGTCTGGTAACTGAGCTAGGAAGGCTTTTGCAGAGAGCATGGTCACCAGTTGGGTATTATTAGTAAGGAATGATGTAAATTATTATTTAAATTATTTAATAATTATTAAAATTTATAAGTACTAATTATTTGATTATTAGTTATCATTGTTGATTATTTCCTTTTAATTATTTAGTTATTGTTTAAATTATAATTTCAATTATCTTTCACGTTATTAAGACGATAAACTGCTCTTTCACGGAAAACCTGCTATAAATTCATATCATTCATAATTTATAATAATTTACATCATAACAATTTACAATAATAATAATAGTAATAGTAATAGTTGATAAGATAAATTCACTACAGGAAACTCTCCCGTTCGCGGAATTCACGTGAGACACATTTCTCGTGCTAGACGAGTATCCTGTCAAGAGTCATGATTTCCGCTGGGGTTTTTCGGAAAATTTTTACCAGACATACCAAGTATTTAGTTCAATTTCTACTGAAGAACCATAGCACTGGGCGAAAGATCTTTTTCATCTTGCGTTTTTCTTTCTTTCTCTACAGGTTTGGAAGGCTTCTACATCAAACATTCCTCCTCTGGGTTTTGTTTAAGACCCTTGGATCCTTTCGTGTCAACCTACTCCTATGGAGACTTTTATTATGTTGGACTTACTAATGATTGTCTACACTCGGCTGCCCAGTTTAGGTATAGAGACAATGGAGCGTTTTTTAATATATTTAGAGATGGATGCATCGTTTATGTTTATGTCCGAGGTATCTTGGTATTTCAAGTGTGGGATGGACGTCCAGACAATAGAGGCGCTTGCCTTAATGTTTTCAGGCCGGATTCTGCAGGCTCACTAGTTTTTGGAAGTAAATGTGCCGTGCCAAAGGAACCAGGTGGGACAACTCGCACAAAAAATTTTATTGAAGGAGATCATATACAGTTGGTTAACTACTGCAATAGAAAAGAACAACAATTCCTGCTTGGTAAGTTATAGCAGTACTGCAGCCGAACAGAATGAATAAAATCCTAAATTAGTTTCTTAGTTAGGATAAAGTAGTAAAAGACCATGGGTATCCCACAGTTTACCGTACCCAAAACAGCTCGCCATTTAACCGCCAACTTCGAAACAAAAACACATACTCCACACGGTGCCATCGCTCGCAAAACAACAAAAAACGAACAATAAAAGGACACTTGTATAGAACTGTCAAAATTACGTCCAAAACTTTAAAATCAAGTCTTATCCTAACCCTAATTCTAATCCTAAAAGAACTTTAAATTAATGTTTAACGGGAAGCCATGTCATTCCAGCATATTGAAAGAAGTACTTCTGTTGTTACACTTAGAGGGAGCTCTGTATTTCGTCATCAATTGCTCATTGCGGAGAACACAGGTACGGTGAAGCGTAGACTAGCTAAAGACCATCAGTACAAAAACGTCATCATTGGATAACGGTCGCTGTAGAGTTATGTTAGCGAGATCACGAAATAAGTAGAGAGAAATTGTGGATCCGCGACGGCGAGGTACCACAAGAGCGACCGGAAGCGAGGAATAACCGCTGAATGACTTCCCTGTCACTATCGTTGGCTCGGCTTCACTTTTCTTTACACCGTCGACTTGCCGGTTTTAAGGTCATAGCAAGAATTCGAAAGGAATATTTCAAAAATTCATGTCGAGTTAATTAAAGATTACATCTAGGACTGCGAAGATAACCTGGCCTCCATGCCGCCGCAGTTATAGTCGCCGTCCGAGAGCTGTGCCGTCGTGAATGACGAGGTCTCAAGTGTCAATCCTAGTAGAGTGGCCACGTCATTTAGCTCATTACTGGGCACCTCTACGTTTCTCCTCGAGCCGGATATGAGTCAGTGTAAGTCAAAGGTTGAATTGTCTCACCGGTGATCTTGACCCAGTTTCATGAATCCTGGAATACCTTATCCGGGGATAAATCTCCGTAAATGCACAATGCTATCCTTGCTTTGAACATGTAAACTTAAATGTTTCCTATCAAAACTCGAGCTATTCGCCTTATAATCAGATCTTCCGATAAGTGCGCCAAATTTTAGAAAAACTGTGCGGTGTTGGAGAGGAAAATTAGGCGGCAAAAAATACTAATTGTGCGGAAAGAAAATATTTACGTCACAATTCACAAACGTTTATAAGTTTTTAATGAATAACCATTTTACATTAGCAACCAAATTATCATTAATTTATATTTGAAAAGGATCAAGAGTACTATATAGATATACAATTGATCTCTTTTTCATTACAGCGTATTAACAAAATCTTACAGGTTTTGTTCTGTTATTGACAGATATGGTTTGGATGTTTGTTTTTTCTTGTTGTATATGTTGTGACAATTTTTCCACCAATAGGATTTTTGTTAAAATAGTACATGGTACGCTAGTTCGCTACTTCCCATTTCCTGGTTCTTTACGCGCTCCTGGTGAGTGGGAAAGCTATTTTTGATTAAGATTGCAATATCCGTTTAATTTTATCGCATTTTAATTTTTTTTAATATGATTGCATCCGAAACAGGGCTTAAACGCGAACGAAATTTTTTTAAAAACAAATTATTTCTAACGTTTATTCGGTTTGTGATATTGATTATGCAGAAATTTGCGAATTGTGCGGCAGACGAGTTCTGATGCCGATTATGGGAAATGGCACCAGCGCATAACATCAGATGGCCTGTTTAATGCTATGTCGTTCATAAAATGTAAGTTCCGCGATCAATACAAAGGTAGCGCCATTTATACATTTGGACGTATCTCCTGGATAAACTGTTTTGGGTATCGTACGATCGGGCAAGTTTCGGGATTCGACTTACGTCAGGGGCTGAAAACACTTTTCGGTGTAAATAGGCTGAAAACATGTGTATTTGTACAAAATTACGAATAATTGACATTGTAGTGAATTATGGGAATTTATTGCACCTCTGAAACTCAAGCAATTCTCAACAGTTTGTTTATGGTTAGACTACTTGCAGTTTCGTGCGCTCCAGCTGTCAAAGTCATCAGGAAAATATCAAAATTACTTCAATAGTACAGAGTTGTCGTGTCTGGAAAACCATTTTGCTAGACTTGACGAACGACTTTGAACAACATTAGACGTTGGTGGGTAAGTTTATGAGCTTCTAGTTTTCGGAAATTGCAATTTTTTTCACTTTTTTGCACTTGCTTCTACAGGTTTCTTCCAAGATTATTGCTTTAAAGGAAAACGAATGCGCTTCATGACTAAATTCAGAAACCTTCTTTCTTTGCGAAAACTTGTTTTCCTAGCAAGACCTGGTTTTGTGACCATGTTACTTTGGGTCAAGTACTTCACTGAAGTGGCCTTAAAAACGTTCGTCTTGATAGATAATGATCTTTCTGGAGTAGACAGTTATCGTCCAGAGCAATAGAGCGCACTTTTACGTTGTCTGTTTAATATTTAGGATCGGTCACGAGGGAATATAGAAACATGACTGATTTTGGCTGGTTTTGCGAGCCATGTTTAGTTGGGTCAAGTGCCTCATTAAAATGGCCTTTGTAATGCTCCGCATCATACTTAACTATAGATCTGGAGAAGTGGGGCAACTGCCAAAGGGGCCTGGGGTCCCGGCCATCCTTAGAAAGTCCTGAGGTAATTCTGAGCTACCCTGAACTGTGGAGGAATTTAACTGTCAAGCACTCTCAAATTTGACATATTTAAGTATTGGACGACATACTGAAATAGTTAAGCCACGCTTCCAAAAATGTGTTCTTGATGTTAGCCATCGCAAAATTGATTGAGGCCCCATCAAAAGCCCTGCTCTAAAAACTGATCTACTACGTCGCTGGTGTGCAATAGACAGCTGTGGTGGAGCCCAGTCGACGACGCTTTTACATTGTCTGTTATTTAGGAACGGTTACCAGTGAAGGTGGAAACATGACCAATGTCGGCTGTTCTCCTACTCAGATTATGGAAATTGTCAACGCAGAATATTACCATGGTGATAGCTGCAGCTTGCCAGCTTCGTGTGTAATGAAACATCATTGTGATGGACAGAGATTGTGTAACATAAATGTCAGGAACAATTTATTTAAATTTGATCCATGTCCGGGGACAGTAAAACGTCTTCGCGTGGAATATAAATGTGTGGATACCTTAGGCAGCCCTGTTACTTCAGGTAAGTTTTTTTATCAGTTTTTCCTTTTAACTTAAGTTAAGCTATTAACTCTTGGCCGTAAAAAAGATAGCACATGTGTTCCGGGAGCGTTTAATTTTTCAGGTTTTTCAGTGTATGCAGCTATTTCTAGTTAATTTTCATTAAAAGCAATTCGGAGATTTTCCTGCCAGAATTTGCTCGTCCGCAATAAAAAGCCTATTACTCAAGATGGCAATAGTGTAAAATCTTGACCACTCAGCGACCAATCAGCCTGTGTCACTTTATATGCCAACCCGACAAAAAGTTCAACTATATAATAATTAACAACTATGCCTTGGATTTTGATGTGGCTTGGGCCGCGAGCGGTCGAAATACGGAAATCCTTTAGTTTGATTGGTTCATAAGCGGTCGGATATTTCCCGTATTGCCAACTCGGCGGGGGGGATTTAAAAAAGTCTTTTGGAATAAAAATTAAAATTTGTTACAGTATATCAAGTAAAAATGTATTACAAACAATCAGAAAAGGAAAAGTAACCGTGTACAGTGAAGTTGGTGAAGAAATTTTACATGAAATGACTACAGAATTACAAGATTTTTTTTTTACGTTCTGCACCTTTACACTTGTCAATTACATTTCAGCAAAGCCATATAATAAACTACTGTACTCGTGAAATATCAGATGTCTGTTTTCGCCGTTAAAAACATCGGTCCTATGTTTCACTAGTACAGACCTCTCGCTCGATCAATAAGTAGTAAATATTCTTAACATAGTGGACAAGGTTCGGCTATCTGTAGAAGTATTTCCAAACGAAGGTTTCATCGAAGTCTTGTACGGTACAGAATATTAACCGAGAGCTAAGTCCATATAGAAAAATATTTCCATGAGTTCTTCGCAAGGCAAGTTCAGTCATATAATACTTTAATAACAATACTTTGGAATATTCTTCTTGTAGTTAACGCGGTCCGGCTGTCTACATTTCCAAACGAAGGTTTCATAGAAGTCCTTGACGGCACGACATGGAAAAAGGTGGATGATCCAATGTGGGTAAAGGGAAAGCAGGCTGCATTGTGCGGCCACTTGGGATATGATGATACGAGAGATGATGATGTGATTAGAAAGAAAATAACTGCTGGAGAAAACATAACGTTAGGGGCTCTTCATTGTAATGGTAGTCGACCTAGCAATGAATCTTGTTGTGCTCATCTCTATCCATCCACATCAAGCTCTGAATCTACGATCCCCTACACGAAGTGTAAGTATTTAAGTAAATATACGTTTACTAGAGATAGTTTGTGCTGGACTTGTGGAGTATTGCTGAGGTCAGCGGGTTAGAATTGTCTTTAAAATTATATGTGGGAGAAAGCTAATATGGATTGTCTTCAGACATACGTCATTTCTTTTTTTTTGGTGTTTTGAAGTGTGCGATAAGAAAGAGGGAGACAAAATGGTTACACTTATCAAGATTTATCTTGAAATAATTATAATAACTTATTACCTTAATTGCAGTTAAACTCTCAACGTTCTTGATGGTGCTGAATGGAAATCGAAACACACATTGAAGTACTAGGGCATATACTATATTGTGTGATTCACTACGCGAGACTGAATGTAGCGACAATGGCACCCATTTATCTGATTTAATTAAGCTTGGAATTCTTTTCTAATCGCAGCTAATAAATACTAGAGTTTTCCGAGTTTGAAAACAGATTATGTGGTCGAACTTTTTTGAGATATTAAGATTAATGTGGTGGGAAAAAAATCGTCTTACATCATAGTACACTGCAACAATAAATTATTACTTGACCATGTTTTGTTCAGGTAAAATATGTGACGAACCTTTGCTACAGAACAGCACAAGATTTCCAGACCAGATCTTTGTTGCTAGTCATGCTAATGGCTATGAAGCCAGATTTTCCAACAACGGTTTGTGTTCAACAAGTACCGGGGTCCGATATCTTCGAATTGATCTTCAGAGAGATTTTTACATATCTCATATTGCAACATTCGGAAACAAAGCACTGACAAAGTGGACCAAAACATTCCAATTACAGTACAGTCGCACTGATAGGGAGCTGGATTCCAGTGAGGCGAGGAAGGTTTGTACAAACGAAGAGTTGTGGCTGGCGCAAATGAGGAGTCACGGGAAATTCGTTTAATGTAAATCCTTAGGAAATATTTCTGAGGCCCGGAAAGTGACTGAACCCGTAACTGTCTGATGACCGGTGAGACGTTCTAACGATTCAGGAGGTAGAAAGGCGAAGGTTACAAATGTGTGCTCGTTGGATTAATGCAGATATATACCGCCTAAGTGAAAGTGGTAGAAGATAACGTGTTCGATTACCGTCTGGGCCTCAAGAATATTTCCTGAGGATTTGAGCTGGATGAACTTTTGGATATATTTTTCCTGCTCCATCATCATTATTATCACCACATCCATCATCATCATCATCATCATCATCACTGTAATCATCTTCGCCATTACTATAATCAACGGCATTACTATCATCATCATCTTCACCATCACTATAATTATCAACACCTTTACCATCATCGTCATCACTACCATCATCATCATCATCATCATCTTCATCACCATCATCATCATCTTCATCACCATCATCACCATCTTCATCATCATCATCATCATCTTCATCACCATCATCATCATCTTCATCACCATCATCATCATCTTCATCACCATCATCATCATCTTCATCACCATCATCATCATCTTCATCACCATCATCATCATCTTCATCACCATCATCATCATCATCATCACCATCATCATCATCTTCATCACCATCATCATCATCTTCATCACCATCATCACCACCACCACTATCATCATCTTCACGATCACTATAATTATCAGAACCATTACCATCATCATCATCATCACCATCATCACCATCATCAACATCACTATCATCATTATCGCCACCATCATCATCATCATCATCATCATCATCACCATCATCATCATCACCATCACCGTCATCACCACCATAATAATCATCATCATCATCACCACCATCATCATCACCATCACCATCATCATCATCATCATTATCACTATCATAATCATCATAATCATTACCATCACAATCGTTGTCATCATCAGTATCACCATCGTCATCATCGTCATCACCTTCATCATAATCATGACCATCTTAATCATCATCATCACCACCACCACTATCATCATCTTCACCATCATTACCATCATCATCATCACCATCATCATAATCATCAACATCACTATCATCATTATCGCCACCATCATCATCATCATCATCATCATCATCACCATCATCATCATCACCATCACCGTCATCACCACCATAATAATCATCATTATCATCATCACCACCATCATCATCATCATCATCATCATTATAATCATCATCACTATCATCATCTTCACCATCACTATAATCATCAACAGCATTACCATCATCATCATCACTATAATCATCATTGTATAATGATGCTCTGAATGCTCTTGTCCTATTATTTCGTTTTCTACCAGATTACGGCCAACAAAGATGCCTATCGAGCTGCCATAACTAAACTTGATATTGTGTATGCAAGATTTCTGAAGATTACTCCAGATCAGAGAGATTTTTGTATTAGAATCCAACTGTGCGGTCACGGTAGGACTTCAGTTTCATCTGTGTTAAAAATGCTTTTCCAAGTTGTCTTAAATTTTACGTCACATCTTCGTATATTTAAATTTTAAATCGAGAAGACTATTTCAGGATCATCCTGAGGGTAACATGAAGAGTAAACTTCACCGATAACCTACACTGCAAACGTATCTCGAAGAAATGAGTTGGCTTGAGCGGGATTTGAACTTGCATTATCAAGTTTCCCGACCGCTGCTTAAGCAACTAAGCTATCGAGTCAACTGGTAATACAGTATTTAATGTAAAAGTTTCGCATGAGAAAGGAAATAACCAGCACATTTTACAAGATTTTTTATTTAATTTTGCTGAAGTTATTTCGCGAGTGAAAACCAGAAAATGCTTACGGAGTTGTTTACAACCTCTCTAAAACTTTCATGGAGAATAAAAAAGGCTGCGTTGATGTCTAGATCAACTGTACCTGACCACCGTGTGACTTCATTTACTATGTAAAAATCTTAAACACGTTGCTTTACATTTCACATCATTCCTTCGTATGTTCGAAAAGTGAATGCTGCCATAAACTGGTATTCCATTCATTGATGAACAGCATTTTTGCTAATCTTTATACATCTCTTCCTTAGCGCTACCTGACCCAGAAAGATATTTTAACGTTGGCAATATCACCGCACGAACAGCCTCCATTTCTTGGATATTCCCACAGGATAAAGGACATGACGTTGCAACTTATTTCCTCATAACTGTGACAGACATTGGACTTATCAAAAATGTAACGGAAACAGATGGCAATAACCAGTATGATCTGGTGAAGCTGAAACCTTATCGCAATTATAGATTGAGCATAGCAGCAGGAAATGCTTATGGCATTCGTGACATTGTCTCTAAAATTTTTACGACGGATGAAGCAGGTATAACGAATATCTTTAGATAAAAATATCAAATACAAGTCTCAGTGTTTGATCATGAAATCAAGACAAGGAGAAAAAAGCAGCTCTTGTTTTGTATATTGTTTTGTTATTTTTGTTTTGTTAGGTCATTTTTAAAATTTTTCCCTGAAATACCACTAATGAAGATCGAAATCTTTTGTTTCCAGTACCAACTGGTCCTCCACGCAACGTTGAGGTTGTTTCACAAAGCTCTTCATCACTGCTTGTTTCCTGGAATGCTCCCAATGTGGATGAACAAAATGGAATCATTACAAACTACACAGTTTGTCTGTCACATAACGAAGGTGGAACGTGCTTCCAAGAGTATACAACTAACAACTACAGCCTTATCGTGCCTATCTCGAGTTTTTCGATAAAACTCTATGTTAGGGTGCTTGCAAGCACAAGAACTGGAAGGGGAGTGTACAGCAGCAGCAAAGGATGGTTGTCGAAAGGAGGTAAGATTTTATAGGTTGCCTTAAAGTATAAATCGAGAATAGTACATGGGCGTTTGGAGATATAAATTTATCTCCAAACGCCCAAATATTATTTTGTTTATAAACACTAACTTACAGGCTAAAATGAGGATCAGCCATCTGGAAAGTTTTTGTCTGATTCTTCTCTCAAAAAAGCTCGTTTTGTTCGCAGAAAATGAACGTCCGGCAAATAAACTGAAATCAACAGACTACCATGGAGATACAAATTATAAAACATAGAATCTAATTGACCTAATAAAATATCCGACGCAGCTTTTCATTGGATCGTTGAACTAATATCTTTACATGTAAAAATATCGTTTCTCTTAAGTGTAATAAAATACGATTTTTTTCACTGGCCGAAAACGTTGTATCACACTGAAGTTTATGAAATAAAACTGTATTCTTAATACGAAAACGTTCCCTAATATATTAGACCTTTTTCCCAGCCCCTCCTACACATAGAAAGACGAAACGTTTACCAAGACTGAACTAAAACTAAACGTTTACCAACACAACTTAGTCAATACATTATGCCAACGAAGAACTTGTATAATATAATAAGAATAGTACCTTTTGGAACAAAATCGTCTTCGAAAGAAACGGAAAGCTTGAACGGGTATAAGAAAGTGGATGCTTGCCTGGAATATATCATTTCATTTTGAAATATATAACTATTGCCAAATCCAAAATTACTCAATAATCATTATGCGAAAATTTTCTCATTTCTGCCTCAAAGGTTTACTTTAGATCTTGTTGTTGATGTAAAACTACCTTTCCCTGAAGAAAACCATGAGATCGGAAACAAATTGTTCTTAAAATATTGAAAACAAGATCACGTATTTAAACATGATTCGCATTGCTTTCATCGTGTGAATTGTTAAGTAATATTTCATAAACGAGTGCGAGTGTTTTACCAGAGGTTACAAACACGAGAGAACAATGAAAATCACGAGGCCGTGAACCGAGTGATTTTCAATATTCTCGAGTGTTTGTAAAACACGAGAGGATAATGAAAATCACGAGGCCGCTGGCCGAGTAACTTTTGTTGTTCTCGAATGTTTTACAAACGCGAGAGAACATTTAAAATCTCGAGGCGGTAGGCCGAGTGTTTTTTATTGTTCTCGAGTGTTCGTAACCTCTGGTAAAGCACGAGACACGAGTTTATGAAATAGCTTCTCAATCCTCTATTTTTAATTTATAATTAAGAAATGTGGTAGTAAACGGTTCTATCCATGGGCTGTTTACTATCTCATTTCTTAATTATGAATTGGGTTTACGCGTCTGGTTGGTTAATTAGGTCATGAATTATTAATTAGTTTGAGAAAATCGTTTCCCATACATTTTCTTCTGGTAACGAGGATATTTTAACACATGGACGTGGAAAACTTATGAAGCTGCAAAGGAAGTATAGGAAACAACGATACCCGTGTTATATTACGTTAATAAATATCAGCAAGAAACTGTGTGAATTTCATTTCTTAAAACTTTTGTGTGAAAATGTTTGTTAATGTGATTGTTTTTAGAGCCATTGTCAAAGCCTCTTTACAAAACAGCTAACGCTTTATTATTTTTATCGCAAACTCCTAAAGAGAACGTCAGGTTGGTCATAGAATACTTTATAATCATTGGGGGAAAAAGAGAGAGAGGGAGAGAGCAACATTATATATATATATGTATATGTAATACATAAACACACACTTACATACACACACACATACACTGGATTTGTTCAACATTTTCTTAAAATGGGGTGCAAGCTATAAGGGCGGGACAAGGAAACAAGATGGGGAGAGAAAGGGAAGCGAAAAGGAATGGGGGAGAAAGTGAGTGTAAAGGGAGAGGAAGGAAAGAAAAGCAAAGGTTGATTTGGAGAAGGGAGAAAGGTGAGGTGGTAACGAGAAAGTAAGACAGAAGTAGGGAGAAATTTTGTGTCGATGCAAACTACACATACGCACTCGGTTATGCTAACGTATCCTCATGATGTTAATTCGATTTTGCCAACTGTGGAATCGTCAGCAATTAGATTGTCGTCAGGAGACAAAGTAGGCAGACATGCATTCGAAAAAAATTAGAAGATCATTTTTATGCGGAAATGGGAACGCCGTCTCCTGTTATCTGAAGCATAGTTGGAAAATTAAAGTAATCATAGTTTTCAATATTTCCTGTAGTTTCTTTGAAGTTATTGCGGTGAACCTGCTACGCAATTCAACCCTCATTGAATCACCAAACACGTACAGTACCGAGGAGCTGTCTCATTACCACGAGGTAAAAGACTCTACTCAGTCGATTCCGTATGTTGCAGCAGCATTTAAGCTTGATGAGGCTGAACCTATCTCGGCATTTATGCTGGGAGACGGAATGAATTATTCTAAACTGTTTATGAGAGACGGTAGTTCTGGAGCAGACAATTATTTCAATGGACCATTGAAGCCCAATAGCACTTATATCGTGTTTCAGAGGTTCTTCATTGATGAGGTAAGCTGTGTTATTCCTTTCCTTCGTTCCATCCTTTCTTCGTTTGTTCGCTCGTTCGTTCGTTCGTTCCCTCCCTCCCTCCCTCCCTCCCTCCTTCCTTCCTTCCTTCTTTCCTTCTTTGCTTCCTTCCTTCTTTCCTTCCTTCTTTCCTTCCTTCCTTTCTTCCTTCCTTCCTTCCTTCCTTCCTTCTTTCCTTCTTTCCTTCTTTCCTTCTTTCCTTCCTTCCTTCCTTCCTTCCTTCCTTCGTCTCTTTCTTCGTTCGTTCTTTCCTTTGTTTCATTCTCTCTTTTTCTATTTGTTTCTTTGTTTTTCGGTGAGCTAGTGAATATGATCTAAGAGGTGGAAATGTTAATCTTATTCTACTGAAATCTAAAACCAAACATTTGAAGAAATGCTCCAAGTTTGCTTCAACTCAACAGTGGAAAAGCCTGTGATTGAAATCGAAACTTCAAAACACATTGTTGTCTTCCAAGCGAAATGTACTATCTCTCATTCCCTGTGTGCGTGAACCATATTCCGTATTCTTTAGCACTCTCGCAACTAACGACCGACACTCTGCTATTTTACTGTGACTAACGCCAGAAAATTTTACTAGTCAAGGAAGACCTCCAGTCGCGAAAAAAAAGCTGTGAATATAAAAAACTTGTAATTTGTGAACATTTTGTCATCACTTCGGCTGTCATGAAAAGCAGTTATTTATAGATATGATCCCAAGTTTATTTAAAGCGTTTTTCTTTTTCCATCTCGTTCATTAGAACCATTACTATACTACTGACTGGAGTCCACCCGCTAGAACACGTGCCCTGGAACGTCCTGAAAGAAAAAGTAGGTTCATCTCAGGAATGCCATTAACAGAATTACTGTTGTAGATTACATTGTTATGGATATTCGTCTTTTTCATGCTGGAAAGGTTGTTCTTGTGTGGATAATTCTAGTTATAGCAGCTTTTATCATAGTCAAAGCGTTCAACCAACCAACACGCGTGTAGTTGTTTGTAGGGTCAAACGGGACGGCAGTTTCCTCTCATGTGGCCAAGATAACTTTAATGGAACAATTGCATTGAGCGGTGATCGAACTCTGCTCACAGAAGTGAAAGACACGCGCATTACTACTGGCCACCAGCACCGAACTACCAGAACTAAATGCATATCGGTGTGGATTATTTTAGAGTTTTTCAAAAATGAGCGTGTCACCATGTGGAAATCTCTAAGCGAATCCAATAATACACCATTTCTATGAAATAGGTCAATTTAAGTTCATGGTACATGGAAAATATCACGCTATGTTTGTATGCCATGCTGATTAAAACGCTGAAAAAATCCCATGGATCACTGGTTGGAAATCGGTGTTTTATACAGAAAATCCTCGAGTCTGTAATTGTAGTTTATTTTGTCTTTTAGGTTCTGATTTAACGGGTAATGAATCTTGCAAAGAGTCCTCACAAACATTGCTGTACGTCGTAGCCATTTTAGTGGCTGTAATTGCTGTTCTTCTTGTTCTCGTCATATACTTATGCCTTCGTCGTCCAAAGTTCAGGAATTCAACAAAACACAAGGTTGTGGAAGAATTTCAGAACAAATCATCCAGTGGAGACGTTTACGATGAGGTTCAACTATCGCCTTCCTCTTCCGGAAATAACCGTGGCAATGAAAATGGAAATTCCGATACTTACGAACAATTGCATCATCTTGGAAAGGAACAAGACGAGCAGGCTTACCAGTCTCTGACAAAGTTAGAGAGTGACACATTTTGAACATTTATCCCTAAAGCAACTCGTTCGTCGAGCAAAAACATGATTATAGGACGTTTGGAATAGAGGTTTGCATTGGATCGGATTGGACAGTTGGAACCCGACAATTGATTAATGATCGAAATCCGAATCGAATCCGATCCGGTCCGACCCGAAGTCAATAAAACATGCCGATCGGATCCGATCCGAAAAAAATCCGAACTGAAATTGTACCCTTTTCAATCAAGTCGAATGTTTCTTCATTCCCATTTTTACAGGATATTGTGTTATTACGAGAAGTCTGAGTTGTCATCAAAATCAAATGTAAACCGTTTAATCAAATGAAAATTGAGAAGATAAATAGATGATACATGACAAAATGTATTTTACAAATTACAAAATAAAGGTCGCTAATAGAGAAGTTTAATGTCAGAAAGAACATTCTACAATCCTACAAAATCTACATCATCCATTTCCGCTTACTCATCATTTCATGCTTACTCATCCTGACTAATTATAGAAAGTTCCAGATACTTCTTTATAACATGATTACTTTCTAATTGTATTTTGAAGAAGGTTCTAGAATGTTCTACACTATTCTATTATTGTTAATTGAGTCCGTCACATCAGTTCAACATCAAAGTGAAACAACTACTGAATGTTCAATGTTGACGTCTTAAAGTGTATCTTGTTACCGAAGCCGGAAATGGTTAATATGTTATCACTCAATCGCTTATCAAAAAAACACCATAATAGGTAGGCAATACGGAACCATAAACACAGCAGAAGCACGTCAATTATGTTAGCGTTAGTTACATTATCTCTCAGCACTCTGCACTCAGCGCTGGTCAGCAGTAAAGTTTTATTGTTTCAAATTCGTGAATCATAATCCGATCAGATCCGACTGCCATACAACGTTTACAATTCGATCCGATCCAACTGCCGAACAACTTTTGAAATCCGATCCGACCCGAAATTTCTATTTATCGCTCCGAATCCGAACGAACCCGATCAGATCGGATTTGGAAAGGATTTGCACACCTCTAGTTTGGAAGGATTATTGGTGGAACTTTAACAAAAGCATCTCAGTAACTTCATTGTATTTGGTGCTAACATGGCTGCCCTATTATCGTCTTTTGAATCTTAAATGTTCATTGCAAGCCATAAACAGGCCGCGAGATTGGTTATCCAAAAAAGGACCGATAATATTAGTTAAAGCTACGAATTTAATGTATATGCTATAATCCGCATCAAAAATGTCACTAAGGAATGAAATTTGGTGTTTACACGGGCAAACTGAATGCCCAATTACCCATGAAAATCTGCGAATTTTTAAATTCATGTGGCACTGTTTTTTTAATATCCAAAGTACGCAACGATATTTGTCAGTTTTATTTTGTCAGATATATGTCAACGATATTTGTCAGATATATGTCAGTGATAGGAGATGAGAGAGGAAGATGAGGGGTGGGAGCTTGGGATAGGATTGGAGGTGGTGTTAAGAGGTGGGAGGTGAAGCGATGGGGTATAGTGGGATTTTTGGGGTGGAGAGTGAAAGGAGAAAGAGCAGTAATGTGGAAAGGAGATGGTGAGATGTGGGAGATTTAGGTGAGAGGTTGGAAACGAAGGAAGGGCTACAGAGATGGAAGTTAGGGATAGAATGGTAGAACTGCGGACTCGGCTTCCCTGGTCATTTTTTGCAACAACTATTATCGTGATCGTTATCTTTATCGCTATCACTATAGCTATCATTATCATCGCAATTTTTCATCGTCATTATCATTGTCATCAACGTTACTATTATCATTATCATGGTTTTCATTATCATTTTATCGTTATGTTTATCATTATTAAAGTCATTGCTAAAGTTCCTGTCACAGTCATAACAATTATCCTAATCGTTATCGCTACTGTTATTGTTCTCAGGTGAGACTACATTTTCAACCCGTAAAAAATGTCCTTCATGAGATAACAAGCTTCGTTTTCAAAGGTCTGTCTCAGGACTAGGTAGAATTTATTCGCGCAATTGGCTTCTGAAAGTGCATTTGGAGTGCCAGTTTAGTATTAAGGAAGTTCTCGTGCTGGAAAGGGTTTTTGAAATCGTCATGGTTAGTATTTTCTGCTCATTTGTTACTCAGTTCGTTCTTTTTGAATATGTAAGTGACGTAACTATGACATACTTCTTGAAAAATCATGTATATCTTAGAGATGATAGTGATAAAGACCATGACAGACATAATGATCGTGATCATGACGATGATAAAGACAATGATACCGACAGTGGCAAAAATTGCGATGATAATGATAGCTATAGTGATAGCGATAAAGATAACGATCACGATAACAGTTGTTGCAAAAAATGACCAGGGAAGCCGAGTCCGCAGTTCTACCATTCTATCCCTAACTTCCATCTCTGTAGCCCTTCCTTCGTTTCCAACCTCTCACCTAAATCTCCCACCTCTCACCATCACCTTTCCACATTACTGCTCTTTCTCCTTTCACCCTCCACCCCCAACATCCCACTATACCCCATCGCTTCACCTCCCATCTCTTAACACAACCTCCAATCCTATCCCAAGCCCCCATTCGTCATCTCCATCTCTCATCTCCTATCACCCACCAACCTCCCACACGACATTTACTGGCCCTTC
This sequence comes from Heliopora coerulea, assembly GCA_030142905.1. Taxonomy (NCBI): domain Eukaryota; kingdom Metazoa; phylum Cnidaria; class Anthozoa; order Scleralcyonacea; family Helioporidae; genus Heliopora; species Heliopora coerulea. The sequence goes on from JASJOG010000039.1 coordinate 828,933, forward strand.
CTTCCATCTTTCCCCCCATCCCCTCACTTTACTCGTTACCTCCCATTCCTCACCTTCCTCTGATCTACCACATCCTCCCCACAACTCTCACATCCTGCCCCCAACCTTCCAATCACGGCCCTGAAAGCCCTTGAGGGCAAATCTAGTCGGACTTGGGTTAACATCCACTTTCACACAAATCAATTAAAATAACAATCGAAACACAGCGAAAATAAAACTGACAAATATCGTTGCGTACTTTGGATATTAAAAAAACAGTGCCACATGAATTTAAAAATTCGCAGATTTTCATGGGTAATTGGGCATTCAGTTTGCCCGCGTAAACACCAAATTTTATTTCTTGGTGACATTTTTGATGCGGATTATAGCATATACATTAAATTCGTAGCTTTAACTAATATTATCGGTCCTTTTTTGGATAACCAATCTCGCGGCCTGTTTATGGCTTGCAATGAACATTTAAGATCCAAAAGACAATAATAGGGCAGCCATGTTAGCACCAAATACAATGAAGTTACTGAGATGCTTTTGTTAAAGTTCCACCAATAATCCTTCCAAACTAGAGGTGTGCAAATCCTTTCCAAATCCGATCTGATCGGGTTCGTTCGGATTCGGAGCGATAAATAGAAATTTCGGGTCGGATCGGATTAGAAAAGTTGTTCGGCAGTTGGATCGGATCGGATTGGAAAAGTTGTATGGCAGTCGGATCTGATCGGATTATGATTCACGAATTTGAAACAATAAAACCTTACTGCTGACCAGCGCTGAGTGCAGAGTGCTGAGAGATAATGTAACTAACGCTAACATAATTGACGTGCTTCTGCTGTGTTTATGGTTCCGTATTGCCTACCTATTATGGTGTTTTTTTGATAAGCGATTGAGTGATAACATATTAACCATTTCCGGCTTCGGTAACAAGATACACTTTAAGACGTCAACATTGAACATTCAGTAGTTGTTTCACTTTGATGTTGAACTGATGTGACGGACTCAATTAACAATAATAGAATAGTGTAGAACATTCTAGAACCTTCTTCAAAATACAATTAGAAAGTAATCATGTTATAAAGAAGTATCTGGAACTTTCTATAATTAGTCAGGATGAGTAAGCATGAAATGATGAGTAAGCGGAAATGGATGATGTAGATTTTGTAGGATTGTAGAATGTTCTTTCTGACATTAAACTTCTCTATTAGCGAACTTTATTTTGTAATTTGTAAAATACATTTTGTCATGTATCATCTATTTATCTTCTCAATTTTCATTTGATTAAACGGTTTACATTTGATTTTGATGACAACTCAGACTTCTCGTAATAACACAATATCCTGTAAAAATGGGAATGAAGAAACATTCGACTTGATTGAAAAGGGTACAATTTCAGTTCGGATTTTTTTCGGATCGGATCCGATCGGCATGTTTTATTGACTTCGGGTCGGACCGGATCGGATTCGATTCGGATTTCGATCATTAATCAATTGTCGGGTTCCAACTGTCCAATCCGATCCAATGCAAACCTCTATTCCAAAAGTCCTATAATCATGTTTTTGCTCGACGAACGAGTTGCTTTAGGGATAAATGTTCAAAATGTGTCACTCTCTAACTTTGTCAGAGACTGGTAAGCCTGCTCGTCTTGTTCCTTTTCAAGATGATGCAATTGTTCGTAAGTATCGGAATTTCCATTTTCATTGCCACGGTTATTTCCGGAAGAGGAAGGCGGTGGTTGAGCCTCATCGTAAACGTCTCCACTGAATGATTTGTTCTGAAATTCTTCCACAACCTTGTGTTTTGTTGAATTCCTGAACTTTGGACGACGAAGGCATAAGTATATGACGAGAACAAGAAGAACAGCAATTACAGCCACTAAAATGGCTACGACGTACAGCAATGTTTGTGAGGACTCTTTGCACGATTCATTACCCGTTAAATCAGAACCTAAAAGACAAAATAAACTACAATTACAGACTCGAGGATTTTCTGTATAATACACTGATTTCCAACCAGCGATCCATGGGATTTTTTCAGCGGGTTCATCAGCATGCCATACAAAGATAGCGTGATATTTTCCATGTACCATGAACTTAAATTGACCTATTTCAGAGAAATGGTGTATTATTGGATTCGGTTAGAGATTTCCACATGGTGACACGCTCATTTTTGAAAAACTCTAAACAAATCCACACCGATATGCATTTAGTTCCGGTAGTTCGGTGCTGGTGGCCAGTAGTAATGCGCGTGTCTTTCACTTCTGTGAGCAGAGTTCGATCACCGCTCAGTGCAATTGTTCCATTAAAGTTATCTTGGCCACATGAGAGGAAACTGCAGTCCCGTTTGACCCCACAAACAACTACACGCGTGTTGGTTGGTTGAGAAAATTTTCGTTATTTGGTTCGTTATTTTTCTCTCAATATTTTAAAAACAATTTGTTTCCGATCTCAGGGTTTTCTTCAGGGAAAAGTAGTTTTACATCAACAACAGGATCTAAAGTAAACCTTTGAGGCAGAAATGAGAAAATTTTCGCATAATGATTACTGAGTAATTTTGGATTTGGCAATAGTTATATATTTCAAAATGAAATGATATATTCCCGGCAAGCATCCACTTTCTTATACCCGTTCAAGCTTTCCGTTTCTTTCGAAGACGATTTTGTTCCAAAAGGTACTATTCTTATTATATTATACAAGTTCTTCGTTGGCATAATGTATTGACTAAGTTGTGTTGGTAAACGTTTAGTTTTAGTTCAGTCTTGGTAAACGTTTCGTCTTTCTATGTGTAGGAGGGGCTGGGAAAAAGGTCTAATATATTAGGAAACGTTTTCGTATTAAGAATACAGTTTTATTTCATAAACTTTAGTGTGATACAACGTTTTTGGCCAGTGAAAAAAGTCGTATTTTATCACACTTAAGAGAAACGATATTTTTACATGTAAAGATATTAGTTCAACGATCCAATGAAAAGCTGCGTCGGATATTTTATTAGGTCAATTAGATTCTATGTTTTATAATTCGTATCTCCATGGTAGTTTGTTGATTTCAGTTTATTTGCCGGACGTTCATTTTCTGCGAACAAAACGAGCTTTTTTGAGAGCAGAATCAAACAAAAACTTTCCAGATGGCTGATCCTCATTTTAGCCTGTAAGTTAGTGTTTATAAACAAAATAATATTTGGGCGTTTGGAGATAAATTTATATCTCCAAACGCCCATGTACTATTCTCGATTTATGCTTTAAGGCAACCCATAAAATCTTACCTCCTTTCGACAACCATCCTTTGCTGCTGCTGTACACTCCCCTTCCAGTTCTTGTGCTTGCAAGCACCCTAACATAGAGTTTTATCGAAAAACTCGAGATAGGCACGATAAGACTGTAGTTGTTAGTTGTATATTCTCGGAAGCACGTTCCACCTTCGTTATGTGACAGACAAACTGTGTAGTTTGTAATGATTCCATTTTGTTCATCCACATCGGGAGCATTCCAGGAAACAAGCAGTGATGAAGAGCTTTGTGAAACAACCTCAACGTTGCGTGGAGGACCAGTTGGTACTGGAAACAAAAGATTTCGATCTTCATTAGTGGTATTTCGGGAAAAATTTTAAAAATGACCTAACAAAACAAAAATAACAAAACAATATACAAAACAAGAGCTGCTTTTTTCTCCTTGTCTTGATTTCATGATCAAACACTGAGACTTGTATTTGATATTTTTATCTAAAGATATTCGTTATACCTGCTTCATCCGTCGTAAAAATTTTAGAGACAATGTCACGAATGCCATAAGCATTTCCTGCTGCTATGCTCAAGCTATAATTGCGATAAGGTTTCAGCTTCACCAGATCATACTGGTTATTGCCATCTGTTTCCGTTACATTTTTGATAAGTCCAATGTCTGTCACAGTTATGAGGAAATAAGTTGCAACGTCATGTCCTCTATCCTGTGGGAATATCCAAGAAATGGAAGCTGTTCGTGCGGTGATATTGCCAACGTTAAAATATCTTTCTGGGTCAGGTAGCGCTAAGGAAGAGATATATAAAGACTAGCAAAAATGCTGTTCATCAATGAATGGAATACCAGTTTATGGCAGCATTTACTTTTCGAACATACGAAGGAATGATGTGAAATATAAAGCAACGTGTTTAAGATTTTTACATAGTAAATGAAGTCATACGGTGGTCAGGTACAGTTGAACTAGAGATCAACGCAGCCTTTTTTATTCTCCATGAAAGTTTTAGAGAGGTTGTAAACAACTCCGTAAGCATTTTCTGGTTTTCACTCGCGAAATAACTTCAACAAAATTAAATAAAAAGTCTTGTAAAATGTGCTGGTTGTTTGCTTTCTCATGCGAAACTTTTAAATTAAATACTGTTACTAGTTGACTCGATAGCATAGTTGGTTAAGCAGCGGTCGGGAAACTTGATAATGCAAGTTCAAATCCCGCTCAAGCCAGCTCATTTCTTTGAGATACGTTTGCAGTGTAGGTTAACCGTGAAGTTTACTCTTCATGTTACCCTCAGGATGACCCTGAAATAGTCATCTCGATTTACAATTTAAATAGACAAAGATGTGACGTAAAATTTAAGACAATTTGGAAAAGCATTTTTAACACAGATGAAACTGAAGTCCTACCGTGACCGCACAGTTGGATTCTAATACAAAAATCTCTCTGATCTGGAGTAATCTTCAGAAATCTTGCATACACAATATCAAGTTTAGTTATGGCAGCTCGATAGGCATCTTTGTTGGCCGTAATCTGGTAGAAAACGAAATAATAGGACGAGAGCATTCACAGCATCATTATACAGTGATGATTATAGTGATGATGATGATGGTAATGCTGTTGATGATTATAGTGATGGTGAAGATGATGATAGTGAAGATGATGATAGTGATGATGATGATAATGATGATGATGGTGATGATGATGGTGATTATGGTGGTGATGATGGTGATGACGGTGATGGTGATGTTGGTGATAATAATGATGATAATGATTATGGTGGTGATGATGGTGATGGTGATGATGATGATAGTGATGATGATGGTGATGACGGTGATGGTGATGTTGATGATAATAATGATGATGATTATGGTGGTGATGATGGTGATGGTGATGATGATGATGGTGGTGATGATGATAATTATGGTGGTGATGATGGTGATGACGGTGATGGTGATGTTGGTGATAATGATGATGATGATTATGGTGGTGATAATGATGATGGTGATGATGATGATGGTAATGGTGTTGATTATAGTAATGGTGAAGATGATGATAGTGGTGGTGGTGGTGATGATGATTAAGGTGGTGATGGTGATGGTGATGATGATGACAACGGTTGTGATGGTGATGATTATGATGATGATGATGACGGTGATGATGGTGATGATGATGATGGTAATGATGTTGATGATTATAGTGATGGTGAAGATGATAGTGGTGATGGTGATGATGGTGATGAAGATGATGATGATGGTGATGATGATGATGATGAAGATGATGATGATGGTGATGAAGATGATGGTGATGGTGATGATGATGATGATGATGATGGTGATGATGATGATGATGATAATGATAATGGTTATGATGATGGTGATGATGATGATGGTGATGATGATGATGGTGATGATGATGATGATAATGATGATGGTTATGATGATGGATGTGGTGATAATAATGATGATATAGCAGGAAAAAAATATCCAAAAGTTCATCCAGCTCAAATCCTCAGGAAATATTCTCGAGGCCCAGACGGTAATCGAACACGTTATCTTCTACCACTTTCACTTAGGCGGTATATATCTGCATTAATCCAACGAGCACACATTTGTAACCTTCGCCTTTCTACCTCCTGAATCGTTAGAACGTCTCACCGGTCATCAGACAGTTACGGGTTCAGTCACTTTCCGGGGCTCAGAAATATTTCCTAAGGATTTACATTAGACGAATTTCCTGTAACTCCTCATTTGCGCCAGCCACAGCTCTTCGTTTGTACAAACCTTCCTCGCCTCACTCGAATCCAGCTTCCTCTCAGTGCGACTGTACTGCAATTGGAATGTTTTGGTCCACTTTGTCAGTGCTTTGTTTCCGAATGTTGCAATATGAGATATGTAAAAATCTCTCTGAAGATCAATTCGAAGATATCGGACCCCGGTGCTTCTCGAACACAAACCGTTGTTGGACAATCTGGCTTCATAGCCATTAGCATGACTAGCAACAAAGATCTGGTCTGGAAATCTTGTGCTGTTCTGTAGCAAAGGTTCGTCACATATTCTACCTGATGTTGAACAAAACATGATCAAGTAGTAATTTATTGTTGCAGTGTACTATAATGTAAGACGATTTTTTTCCCACCACATTAATCTTAATATCTCAAAAAAGTTCGACCACAGAATCTGTTTTCAAGCTGGGAAAACTCTAGTATTTATTAGCTGCGATTAGAAAAGAATTCCAAGCTTAATTAAATCAGATAAATGGGAGCCATTGTCGCTACATTCAATCTCGCGCAGTGAATCACACAATACAGTATATGCCCCAGTACTTCGATGTGTGTTTCGATTTTCATTCAGCACCATCAAGAATGTTGAGATCTTAACTGCAATTAAGGTAATAAGTTATTATAATTATTTCAAGATAAATCTTGATAAGTATAACCATTTTGTCTCCCCTTTTCTTATCGCACTCTTCAAAACGTCAAAAAAAAGAAATGACGTGTGTCTGAAGACAATCCATATTAGCCTTCTCCCACATATAATTTTAAAGACAATTCTAACCCGCTGACCTCAGCAATACTCCACAAGTCCAGCACAAACTTTCTCTAGTAAACGTATATTTACTTAAATACTTACACTTCGTGTACGGGATCGTAGATTCAGAGCTTGATGTGGATGGATAGAGATGAGCACAACAAGATTCATTGCTAGGTCGACTACCATTACAATGAAGAGCCCCTAACGTTATGTTTTCTCCAGCAGTTATATTCTTTCTAACCACATCGTCATCTCTCGTATCATCATATCCCAAGTGGCCGCACAATGCAATCTGCTTTCTCTTTACCCACATTGGATCATTCACCTTTTTCCATGTCGTGCCGTCAAGGACTTCGATGAAACCTTCGTTTGGAAATGTAGACAGCCGGACCGCGTTAACTACAAAAAGAATATTCCAAAGTATTGTTATTAAAGTACTATATGACTGAACTTGCCTTGCGAAGAACTCATGGAAATATTTTTCTATATGGACTTAGCTCTCGGTTAATATTCTGTACCGTACAAGACTTCGATGAAACCTTCGTTTGGAAATACTTCTACAGATAGCCGGACCTTGTCCACTATGTTAAGAATATTTACTACTTATTGATCGAGCGAGAGGTCCGTACTAGTGAAACATAGGACCGATGTTTTTAACGGCGAAAACAGACATCTGATATTTCACTAGTACAGTAGTTTATTATATGGCTTTGCTGAAATGTAATTGACAAGTGTAAAGGTGCAGAACGTAAAAAAAAATCTTGTAATTCTGTAGTCATTTTATGTAAAATTTCTTCACCAACTTCACTGTACACGGTTACTTTTCCTTTTCTGATTGTTTGTAATACATTTTCACTTCATATACTGTAACAAATTTTAATTTTTATTCCAAAAGACTTTTTTAAATCCCCCTCGCCGAGTTGGCAATAGGGGAAATATCCGACCGCTTATGAACCAATCAAACTAAAAGATTTCCGTATTTCGACCGCTCGCGGCCAAAGCCACATCAAAATCCAAGGCATAGTTGTTAATTATTATATAGTTGAACTTTTTGCCAGGTTGGCATATAAAGTGACACAGGCTGATTGGTCGCTAAGTGGTCAAGATTTGGCACTATCGCCATCTTGAGTAATAGGCTTTTTATTGCGGACGAGCAAGTTCTGGCAGGAAAATCTCCGAATTGCTTTTAATGAAAATTAACTAGAAATAGCTGCATACACTGAAAAACCTGAAGAATTAAACGCTCCCGGAACACATGTGCTATCTTTTTTACGGCCAAGAGTTAATAGCTTAACTTAAGTTAAAAGGAAAAACTGATAAAAAAACTTACCTGAAGTAACAGGGCTGCCTAAGGTATCCACACATTTATATTCCATGCGAAGACGTTTTCCTCTCCCCGGACATGGATCAAAGTTAAATAAATTTTTCCTGACATTTATGTTACACAATCTCTGTCCATCACAATGATGTTTCATTACACACGAAGCTGGCAAGCTGCAGCTATCACCATGGTAATATTCTGCGTTAACAATTTCCATAATCTGAGTAGGAGAACAGCCGACATTGGTCATGTCTCCACCTTCACTGGTAACCGTTCCTAAATAACAGACAACATAAAAGCGTCGTCGACTGGGCTCCACCACAGCTGTCTATTGCACACCAGCGACGTAATAGATCAGTTTTTAGAGCAGGGGTTTTGATGGGGCCTCAATCAATTTTGCGATGGCTAACATCAAGAACACATTTTTGGAAGCGTGGCTTAACTATTTCAGTATGTCGTCCAATACTTAAATATGTCAAATTTGAGAGTGCTTGACAGTTAAATTCCTCCACAGTTCAAGGTAGCTCAGAATTACCTCAGGATTTTCTAAGGATGGCCGGGACCCCAGGCCCCTTTGGCAGTTGCCCCACTTCTCCAGATCTATAGTTAAGTATGATGCGGAGCATTACAAAGGCCATTTTAATGAGGCACTTGACCCAACTAAACATGGCTCGCAAAACCAGCCAAAATCAGTCATGTTTCTATATTCCCTCGTGAATGATCCTAAATATTAAACAGACAACGTAAAAGTGCACTCTATTGCACTGGACGATAACTGTCTACTCCAGAAAGATCATTATCTATCAAGACGAACGTTTTTAAGGCCACTTCAGTGAAGTACTTGACCCAAAGTAACATGGTCACAAAACCAGGTCTTGCTAGGAAAACAAGTTTTCGCAAAGCAAGAAGGTTTGTGAATTTAGCATGAAGCGCATTCGTTTTCCTTTAAAGCAATAATCTTGTAAGAAACTTGTAGAAGCAAGTGCAAAAAAGTGAAAAAAATTGCAATTTCCGAAAACTAGAAGCTCATAAACTTACCCACCAAAGTCTAATGTTGTTCAAAGTCGTTCGTCAAGTCTAGCAAAATGGTTTTCCAGACACGACAACTCTGTACTATCGAAGTAATTTTGATATTTTCCTGATGACTTTGACAGCTGGAGCTCACGAAACTGCAAGTAGTCTAACCATAAACAAACTGTGGAGAATTGCTTGAGTTTCAGAGGTGCAATAAATTCCCATAATTCACTACAATGTCAATTATTCGTAATTTTGTACAAATACACATGTTTTCAGCCTATTTACACCGAAAAGTGTTTTCAGTCCCTGACGTAAGTCGAATCCCGAAACTTGCCCGATCGTACGATACCCAGAACAGTTTATCCGGGAGATACGTCCAAATGTATAAATGGCGCTACCCTTGTATTGATCGCGGAACTTACATTTTATGAACGACATAGCATTAAACAGGCCATCTGATGTTATGCGCTGGTGCCATTTCCCATAATCGGCATCAGAACGCGTCAGCCGCACAATTCGCAAATTTCTGCATAATCAATATCACAAACCGAATAAACGTTAGAAATAATTTGTTTTTAAAAAAATTTCGTTCGCGTTTAAGCCCTATTTCGGATGCAATCATATTAAAAAAAAATTAAAATGCGATAAAATTAAACGGATATTGCAATCTTAATCAAAAATAGCTTTCCCACTCACCAGGAGCGTGTAAAGAACCAGGAAATGGGAAGTAGCAAACTAGCGTACCATGTACTATTTTAACAAAAATCCTATCGGTGCAAAAATTGTCACAACATATACAACAAGAAAAAACAAACATCCAAACCATATCTATCAATAACAGAACAAAACCTGTAAGATTTCGTTAATACGCTGTAATGAAAAAGAGAGCAATTGTATATCTATATAGTACTCTTGATCCTTTTAAAATATAAATTAATGATAATTTGGTTGCTAATGTAAAATGGTTATTCATTAAAAACGTATAAACGTTTGTGAATTGTGACGTAAATATTTTCTTTCCGCACAATTAGTATTTTTTGCCGCCCAATTTTTCTCTGCAACACCGCACAATTTTTCTACAATTTGGCGCACTTATCGGAAGACCTGATTATAAGGCGAATAGCTCGAGTTTTGATAGGAAACATTTAAGTTCACATGTTCAAAGCAAGGATAGCATTGTGCATTTACGGAGATTTATCCCCGGATAAGGTATTCCGGGATTCATGAAACTGGGTCAAGATCACCGGTGAGACAATTCAACCTTTAACTTACACTGACTTGCATCAGGCTCCAGGAGAAACGTAGAGGTGCCCAGTAATGAGCTAAATGACGTGGCCACTCTACTAGGCTTGACACTGAAGACCTCGTCATTCACGACGGCACAGCTCTCGGACGGCGACTATGACTGTGGCGGCATGGAGGCCAGGTTATCTTTGCAGTCCTAAATGTAATCTTTTAATTAACTCGACATGAATTTTTGAAATATTCCTTTCGAATTCTTGCTATGACCTTAAAACCGGCAAGTCGACGGTGTAAAGAAAGGTGAAGCCGAGCCAACGATAGCGACAGGGAATTCATTCAGTGGTTATTTCCCGTTTCCGGATCCCTCTTGTGGTACTTCGCCGTCGCGGATCTTAAGATGCACAATTTCTCTCTACTTATTTCGTGATCTCGCTAACATAACTCTACAGCGACCGTTATCCAATGATGACGTTTTTGTACTGATGGTCTTTGGCTAGTCTACGATTCACCGTACCTGTGTTCTCCGCAATGTGCAATCGATGACGAAATGCCGAGCTCCTTTTAAGTGTAACAACAGAAGCACTTCTTTCAATATGATGGAATGACATGGCTTCCCATTAAACATTAACTTAAAGTTCTTTCAGGATTAGAATTAGGGTCAGGATTAGGGTTGATTTTAAAGTTTTGGGCGTAATTTTGACAGTTGTACACGAGTGTGACGGACAATGTCAGTGTCCTTTTATTGTCCGTTTTTTGTTTTGCGAGCGATGGCACCGTGTGGAGTATGTGTTCTTGTTTCGAAGTTGGCGGTTAAATGGCGGGCTGTCTTGGGTACGGTAAACTGCATGATAGCCATGGTCTTTTACTACCGTATACTAACTAAGAAACTAATTTAGGATTTTATTCATTCTTGTCGGCTGCAGTACTGCTATAACTTACCAAACAGGAATTGTTGTTCTTTTCTATTGCAGTAGTTAACCAACTGTATGTGATCTCCTTCAATAAAATTTTTTGTGCGAGTTGTCCCACCTGGCTCCTTTGGCACGGCACATTTACTTCCAAAAACTAGTGAGCCTGCAGAATTCTGCCTGAAAATATTAAGGCAAGCGCCAACATTGTCTGGACGTCCATCCCACACTTGAAATACCCAGATACCTCGGACAATTACATAAACGATGCATCCATCTCTAAATATATTAAAAAACGCTCCATTGTCTCTATACCTAAACTGGGCAGCCGAGTGTAGACAATCATTAGTAAGTCCAACATAATAAAAGTCTCCATAGGAGTAGGTTGACACGAAAGGATCCAAAGGTCTTAAACAAAACCCAGAGGAGGAATGTTTGATGTAGAAGCCTTCCAGACCTGTAGAAAAAAAAAGAAAAACGCAAGATGAAAAAGATCTTACGCCCAGTGCTATGGTTCTTCAGTAGAAATTTAACTAAATACTTGGTATGTCTGGTAAAAATTTTCCGAAAAACCCCAGCGGAAATCATGACTCTTGACAGGATACTCGTCTAGCACGAGAAATGTGTTGTTAATGCATGAAGTATTTCGGAATTTGTAAACGTTTTCTGGCCCTAAGGATTGCGGGCGTCTTTTTGTAGAACCTCTAGAATGACAACACGAGTTTCTTGTAGAAACGGGAAATTTTAGATATTTTATGTCTTTTACGACAAAATAAAGTGGTTAGAACCAGCAGACTTATGTTTTCTAATCTTGGGAAAACAATTTTGGTCCTTCGAGCCGGATCTAAGACGAAAAAGCGACAATTTGGCGTATTTTAAAGCGGTGTAACGTGTAAAGTATTGTGGACAATATGGCGACCGAAAATGCACAACAAGAAGAATTACTCATGAATGGTGCCAAAAGTATCGGAAATCCCGACCCCGACGACCAGGAAAGCAGTATTCAAAGCAAACAAGTGAGTGGAAAGGTTCAGACTCTGCGGAATAGCAAAAAATTTGCAAAAACTAGGCTAACTAAAGCAAAGAAGCAGTTAAATGACTTAATTGACAAGCAATTGCCTGACGTACCATTACCCAGTAAAAACACTATAAGAAGAGCAATTAATAAAGTTAATACCGAGATGAATATAATCGAGAAAATTATTTCTCAGTTGAAAGAGGCCTATGCAGTGAATGTTGGGGCTGATGAGTCCAATACAATTATAGAAAGTTTAGACAAAGAACTTGAAGATATTGGGTCTTCAGTTGACACAGTTATTGTTAGTGCAGAGAGACACATTCAAGAAAGACTTTCCAATGGGGAAGCGGAGTCAGTGTTAATATCGGTTCATTCGAAATCGGATAGTGCCCAGTCCCCTGCAGTGTCAAAAAAGTCAGTAAATCTTGAAAAAAGGCAGAAAGAAGCTGAAGAAGCCAGTGAAAGGTTAGTGCAAATGGAAAATGAACAAAAACAAAAAGAACTAGAGTTAGAGAAACTCACTGTTGAACTTCAGCTTAGTAAACAGCGAACAGAAGAGGCGAGAAAGATTGCGGATTTGAATAAGTTACGGGCTGAAGCAGCAGAACAGGAAGCAGACCTACCAGATGATGATACAGTGCAGAGCTTTCTGAAGAATGAGAGGACACCAGGACATGTAAAGTCACCCCCAGATGACACAAAGTATGTTCGGTCGTCTGCTCCTATTAGACTTAAAGGAGTAGAAATACCCAAATTTTCTGGAGAAGATAAAAGTGACTATGAATCGTGGAGGACCGCTTTCATGTCTATAGTTGATCGCCTCGACATCCCAATTGGGGAAAAAATGCTTCGATTGCAAACTAGCTTATCAGGGAAAGCACATTCATTAGTCAAAGATCTCGGTTATTCCTTGAGTGCCTACGAAAGAGCAAAAGAGAAACTGGAAAAGAAGTATGGTGGGGAGCGGAGGTTAAGAATAAAACACTTAACGACTCTGCGCAACTGGAAGAAGGTTCGAGCACGGAATCTGGAAGATCTTGAGGAATTTCAAGTAGTGTTGGAGCGAGTGTCCATGGCCACAAAGAACTCTGGCTCATTCCAATCAGAGAATCTGAACTTAGCTGCTAAAGAAAAGTTAGCTGAGGAAGATGTTCAATCTTATAAGCTCTGGCTGCTAGATCATTCCATGGAAGATAGCTTCGAGTCGCTTCTGGAATGGGTTGAGTTGCGTGTGCAAATTATGGAAGAAGCAAAAGAAGAAGTTTACGGACTTGGAAAGAAACATTTAAACAAGGATGATGGCAAGAGCAACCCCCGTGAAAAACGAGCCAGAGGTTTTGGTACAAGATCTGACGTAAGGACTTGTGTTGTTGACAAGTGTAATCAAGACCACCCCCCATGGGTTTGCCCAATGTTCAAAGAGCTTCCTGTGGCAACAAGAAAAGAGGTGATAAAGAAAACTGGACGGTGTTTTCAATGTTTAGCTGCAGGACACCACAGCAAGGATTGTAAGAAAACTCGAGTGTGCGGTGTTGGAGGATGTAAAAGTACTCGACATAGCTGTTATCTCCACGAAAGTGCTCCTAGACAATCAGAGGGACACAATCGCTCACCACCTCAGCGTGTTGACCAACAAGCAGACGGCAATCAGCCTCGAATGAATGATGTTCAAAATCAGTCTTCCAGAGAGGGAAATCAGTTAAGATCAGACGCACCAGCCTTCAATCAACAGAGATCGAATAATCAGTCATTGCGCGAGAGGGGGTATAAGACAGGAACTGCGGACAGTGTTTCGTTAATGATTCTTCCAGCTGTCATAAGTAGCAGTAATAGAGAACTGAGGGTTAATGTCATGTTGGACCCTTGTTCAACAAGCTCATACGTGTCAGAAAATGCTGCAGAAGAGCTCGGAATGCAAGGTCAGCCAGTAACTCTAACAATTTCAGGAACAGGCGGAACTGAAATTACACGTCAGTCAAGTCGAGTAGAGTTGTCAGTGAGAAGCATTGATGGATCGTTTTCCTCAACCTTGCAAGCACATGTTTTGGGCAATATTGCCAGTGACACACCTGCCATACAGTGGAGCAAGATAAAGGAAAAGTGGCCTCATCTGAATGACATTCCTTTTGAAAAAATCGCAAAGCGTCGACAAGTTGATGTGATGATTGGCAGTGATCACCCCCTCTTCCATCTTGCATTGAAAGAAGTTCCTGGAAGCCAACCAAGTGATCCTATTGCACGCCTCACAAATTTAGGGTGGGTGTGTTTTGGCCCAACGTTAGTGGAAACATTCCGACAAGATACACGGACGCATTTTACTCGAACTTACCGTACAAATCAGAATGAAACCATCCAGCAACAGCCACCAGTGGACATTTTGCGTCAATTTTGGGAACTGGAGTCCATCGGGATCAAGGAACATACAGACCATCCCATGACTATTGACGACAAGGCAACCATTAAACTAGTCTCTCAAGCTCTTGAGTTTAAAGATGGGCGATATGAAGTAGCAATGCCTTGGAAAGATGGAGAACCCAAGTTGGATAACAACTTTGAAGCTGCCATGTATCGTCTCGAAAGTCAAGAGAAGTCATTGAAGAGAAAGGGTCCTCAGCTGATGGAAGCTTATAATAGAATTTTCACAGAGTATGAAGAGAAAGGCTATATAAAGGCGGTTCCCAAGTCTGAAACATCTGATCAGTGGTTTTTGCCACACTTTCCTGTCATTCGACCCGACAAAGACACAACCAAGATACGAGCCGTATTTGACGCAGCCATGAAGTACAATGGAAAGAGTTTAAACGATACAATGCGGTCAGGCCCGAAGCTACAGAGAGAGATCGTTGACGTGTTGACACGCTTTCGCAGAGCCCCGGTGGCTCTTAGTAGTGACATTTCGGAAATGTTTCTGCAAGTTGGCATTCGCGAAGAAGACAGGAAATATCACAGATTCCTCTGGCGAGACTTTCATACCGAGTGTGAACCGACGATTTACGAGTTTCAAAGATTGGTCTTCGGAAACACAGCATCTCCCTTCTGTTCGCAATTTGTCATCCAATCTCACGCCAAAAAACATGCGACAGAGTTTCCGGAAGCAGCAGACTCAGTGTCTAACTCAATGTATGTAGATGATCTTCTTGACTCAAGCGAAACTGTGGCAGCCGCAAAAAATCTGCAACAGCAACTTACCACTCTTTTGGCATCGGCGGGCTTTCATTTACGAAAATGGGTCTCGAATGAAGCTGCAGTAGTAGAGAGTATTCCAGAAAGTGACCGCCTTCCAACGCTAGATCTCAGCAAAGCCGAACCAACGAAAACCCTGGGAGTGATGTGGGAATCGAAAGAGGACTTATTTATGTTCCGAATAAAGTGTCCTGAATCGAGTGAAATGTCGACCAAACGTAACGTTTTGAGCACCATAGCGACTATCTACGACCCCCTACAGTTCTTAGCTCCATTTATTATCCGGGCGAAGATGCTGATGCAAGAAATGTGGCTGGCTGGGTTGGATTGGGATCATGTTTTACCAAGCCATCTAGCAACGAAGTGGAAGAAATGGGTATCCGAGTTACCTGATTTGTCACAATTTACTATTCCACGCCCTCTCCGCCTTGCAGATCCCGTTAGTGTCGAATTGCATGTTTTCTCCGATGCCTCGAAAGGTGCATATGCTGCTGTGGCATATTTGGTGAGCTCCTATCAAGCCGGTACGGTTACCTCTCGTCTGATCGCTTCCAAGTGTCGGGTTGCTCCCGTAAAGTCTGTGACTATACCTCGACTCGAACTGATGGGTGCTGTATTGTCAAGTCGTCTTGCACAGGGCCTCCATAAAGTATTAAACGTGGATAGAACATTCTTCTGGACGGATTCTGAAAACGTGTGGTATTGGGTTCACAATCAAAGTAAAGATTTCAAGCCGTTTGTAGCAAACAGGATTGGGGAGATCCACCGCATCACTAGTCCAGAACAATGGCATCATGTCCCCGGTAAGGACAACCCAGCCGACCTGGCAACGAGAGGAATGACCGCTGCAGAGTTGAACGACAGCACCTTCTGGGCAGAGGGTCCGACATTCTTAAAAGAGCCTGAAACGAGTTGGCCAACATCCCCAAGTAGGAACCCAAAGTCTGTTGATGGAAATGAACGACGGACCCACACCCAGACGCATGCAACTAACGTTCGTGATGATCCCCCTATCGACCCAAAGCGCTTTTCGAGCTTCAGACGTCTGTGTAGAGTGATGGCGTGGATGTTACGTTTCGTGAAAAACTCAACATCAAAATCTACTCCTAAGATTAAAGGACATGCACTTCTATGTGCAGAAATTGCATTAGCAGAGAAAGTTTGGATAAAACTAATACAAAAGGAAGCATTTCCGCAAGCCGAGAGAGACCCGACCTTGGTGAAACTGAATCCTCGAAATGACTCTGATGGTCTCATGAGAATGAACGGACGCTTGCAGCATGCCGTCGAATTGCCTTACGATACGAGGCATCCTATAATCTTACCCAAAGCTCATCATGTAACTCGACTTATTGTGACAGATGTTCATGAAAGTTTAGGACATGGCTCTGGTGTTGAACTCTGTTTGACGCATCTACGATCTCGGTATTGGATCGTGAAAGGTCGTAAGACAGTGCGAAGCATAATTGAAACCTGCCCGGAGTGTCGGAGACGGTATTCGAAGAAGACGGCAAACCAAATGATGGCACCTCTTCCAAGACCAAGATTGGAGTCCCTGCGTGCCTTCGATAAGGTGGGAGTGGACTACGCAGGACCCTTCCTAACACGACAAGGAAGAGGTAAGACGAGGGTGAAACGCTATTTATGTTTATTTACTTGTCTGGCGACGCGAGCCGTCCATTTGGAGATGGCTTACTCGTTGGACACCGACTCTTTTATCAATGCCTTTACCCGAATGGCCTCCAGGAGGGGGACACCAAGTTACATACTCAGCGACAATGGAACCAACTTCGTAGGAGCGGAGCGGGAGTTGCGCGAGCTAGTCGAGCATCTAGACCAAGAAAAGATCGCAGAGAAGACGACCGTCCATCGAAAGATCGAATGGAAATTCAATCCGCCATCCGCACCACACTTTGGTGGCGTGTTTGAGGCGCTGATTAAGAGTGCGAAAAGAGCCCTTAAAACTATTTTAGGTGACGCTGACGTGAAAGACGAAGAACTACATACGGCGATATGCGGAGCAGAAGAGATGCTCAATTCAAGACCAATTACATATGTTAGTGCGGATCCAAACGACCTGACGCCCTTAACTCCCAATCACTTCCTAGTGGGGCAGTTAGGAGGAAGATTTGCGCCCGAAGCCTTGTCTGAAGAAGTCTATAGCCCTACCAAGAGATGGCATCGTGTACAGCAGCTTCTGAAATTGTTTTGGCAGCGTTGGCGGAGAGAATTTCTACCATCATTAAACGTTCGTGGCAAGTGGTTCCACCCGAGGCATAATTTGAAACCAGGAGATGTAGTGCTCATTGCTGAGCCAAAAGCTAACCGAGGAGAGTGGCCGCTTGGTCGTATATTAGAGGTCTATCCAGGCAGCGATGGATTGGTAAGAGTCGTAAAAGTAAAGTCGAAAGAAAAAGAGTATTTTCGTCCGATTCATAGATTGTGTCCGTTGGAGTATGTAGCCGAGGGAGGACAGAATGATTGACGATCAATATTGACTGATTGACTTTATAGAATAAAAGTAAACATTGTTTTGTTGTAGCGTTTGGACTACGTTTGTTAGAATAAGCGGTTTTTTTTTTTTTAATCTCGAATGTAGTTACATTCGGGAGGGGGATGTTAATGCATGAAGTATTTCGGAATTTGTAAACGTTTTCTGGCCCTAAGGATTGCGGGCGTCTTTTTGTAGAACCTCTAGAATGACAACACGAGTTTCTTGTAGAAACGGGAAATTTTAGATATTTTATGTCTTTTACGACAAAATAAAGTGGTTAGAACCAGCAGACTTATGTTTTCTAATCTTGGGAAAACATGTGTCTCACGTGAATTCCGCGAACGGGAGAGTTTCCTGTAGTGAATCTATCTTATCAACTATTACTATTATTATTATTATTATTGTAAATTGTTATGATGTAAATTATTATAAGTTATGAATGATATGAATTTATAGCAGGTTTTCCATG
Organism: Heliopora coerulea; assembly: GCA_030142905.1. Classification (NCBI taxonomy): domain Eukaryota; kingdom Metazoa; phylum Cnidaria; class Anthozoa; order Scleralcyonacea; family Helioporidae; genus Heliopora; species Heliopora coerulea. The sequence continues at coordinate 847,330 of JASJOG010000039.1, forward strand.
AAAGAGCAGTTTATCGTCTTAATAACGTGAAAGATAATTGAAATTATAATTTAAACAATAACTAAATAATTAAAAGGAAATAATCAACAATGATAACTAATAATCAAATAATTAGTACTTATAAATTTTAATAATTATTAAATAATTTAAATAATAATTTACATCATTCCTTACTAATAATACCCAACTGGTGACCATGCTCTCTGCAAAAGCCTTCCTAGCTCAGTTACCAGACCCCTGCACTGGTGGGATCGCGAGTTCGATTATCTGTCCGAGACCCCAAAGTTGCGTTTTTTGAACCAAGTCCTGGTTTATTTATTTATTTACTCAATTTAATTATATAATTTGATAACATTACAAAATTGTATAATAAGGACGGTTATACTGAACTAATAGTTCCTGCCTTGATTTCCTCTAAACGGAATTTTCCACGCGGACGAGTTTTTTTCTTTGTTTTTCTAAGTTGTTCCACTTGAAAGTTCGTGAGAGAAAATTTCGTAAGTGCGGAAAATTTTGGTGGGAATCAAGCCTTAAGCTGCACGATTTTGACACGCGAAAATTAACTTCAACGTAAATCCACATCACACGGGAATTGGTGGATCTGTATAACGGCCATATTGGTGATTTTTTAACAAAATCCTAACAATGATCCTAATCCTAATCCAATTCATCCTTCTCAGGTATACTTTATAGCCACGTCACGACCTCAGTTTTATGACTGCGTTTGACCGCGTAGGGGTCTAAAACTGACGTCCAAAAAGCTCCCCACATCCGCCATGTTAGGTTTCACTTTATGGTTCAATCATTGACCGAAGTCAGTTCTTCCAGTCATAAGAGAATTTAGTTCCTCTTTCTGTGAAAACGGTTTGTGACAAAAGAGTTTCCGCTGATTAACTGCAAAGTTGACCGTCGGTGCTTTGAAGTTGTCGTTCAACATGGAGGATAAAACGACACGGCGGAACAGGCAATTGAGTGCAGTGTGGAACAATCATTTGTTTGAACAATCAAAAGACATCATTTGTCGAACAAGTGAACTTCAGACTGTCACAATTACGGTCACATAACACGACGAAGAATAAAAATAAGTCTTTGAATTCACAGTCTGTCACAAATGACAACGCACAAACATGCCAAAGACGATATTGTTTTTAAATAACACCAAACGTTTGTTGTCATTGAATACAAATTGCTGAAAGACAACGCTACAACTTACCTCTTATCAAATTGGCCAAGGTGAGCATCCAGCACAAACTCCGGCAAATGATGGCTTCATTTTTCATCATGAGTCAAGTCAGCACGTCTTTGATGTGTTTCAGCACGCGAGTAACAGAGAAATTAGTGGTGTGTGAAAAGAACAGCATTCAGGAGGTGTGGACACTTTTGACAAAACGATTGCAGTCGAATAGTGGAGTTCAAAGAAAATGGGGAACACATTTTCTGAGAGAGGAGGCGGAGTTAAATCACGAGATACTCTCGCGACAACTTAACGCTATCCATGAGGATGGATGTGCAGTGCAGTGGCGTAGCCAGAGGAAGGGGGGGGGGGGGGGCTGGGTAAATGGTCACCACCCCAACCAATCTCGCAGAGCTGTTTGTCGGGAAATTTCTGTCCTCAGTCGGAAAATTTGGGTTGTCGGGAAAGCTGATGGTTCAAAAGAAATTGACTGTCTAGAAATTGTAATTTAAGAGAGATGAATGATAGTCAAGCCCCGTACTCAGAAAACGATTCTGAGCCCCAGACGGGGATCGAACCAGCAACCTTCTGATGACCGGTGAGACGCTCTAACCATTGAACTACCGAGACTCAGATGGTGAGCCAAGGTGCAAGTTTGACATATATGTGCGACCTAAGTGGAAGCCACTATATATTAATAATGATTGACGTAGTTTTTGTTTGAGAAATGTGAGAGCTTGGATATATCTTAAGAGAGATGAATGATCGTCAAGCCCTGTACTCAGTAAAATTCTAATAATGACTCTGATGACTCAATATCCGCACTACTCGCACTATTTACACCATTTGCCATTTGCGAATTTTTGCTATTTTGATATATGACATTCGCCAGCTATTTGCCCATAATCCCCGTCGCCCGTCGGCTGTTTCTTGATGAAATATGAGACTACAAGCATCACTGTAATTATCACTTTTATCAGATATTCGCACAGACGTATTTTAAAATTTGTCGCTGCATGTCTTTATATTGACCTTAGGAGAAAATATTCTGGAAACTGGTAAGTAAATATAGATATGATGATGATGATATCAAAGATAGATATTTAGCACCAGAAGTACTGTGGACGGTCAATGATGCATGAAGTCTAGTTTACAATTTAACGATTTGCCACAATCTTCATTACTTACTTATACCCTTTGGCCTTTAGCCACAATTATTATCAATACTGTAAATATACTAATATATATGGTAAACACGTTCAGCGGCTTATGATTATCCCCATATTTAGTTATTTCTACGAACATACGACCACCCCAAACATTGATTTGTCGGAAAAATTGAATGCTTGGCCCCCATCCAAGAAAAAATCCTAGCTCCGCCACTGGTGCAGTGTTTCAATTCTATTTCAGAATCATCCTCAGGGTATTATGAAACGAAAGCTTCACAATTAACCAACCAACCTTACTCTTGGTTTGTAAGAATCACTGGCGAAGTGTCTCAAGTACTTTTATTTCGTCAGGTAAAACGATAAGAACACACGACTACTTTCCTCCACAGTTCACACAGCTCTGCAGGATGGATAAGGAGGTACACGCTTTCAATCTCCCTTTTCCCAAACATTTTTTCAAGCTTCTTGAATGTCGGAGTCATCTGGAGCTGCTCTGGAGGAGTAGGATTTACGATTGAGTTTTAACAATATAGGTCTAAGAAGAAATACGTAAATTGGCCATACATACTGGGCTAATATTTGTGATTAATAAAATAATTCAATTTTTTACCTTCAAATGCGAACTTAAAAGATGCCATTAATTGTCAGACCAACATGAAGTTTTAATGCACGTTCATGAATGATAATGCCGAATTTACTTTCCAAATCATTATCATATTTCGTATTTCACTTTCCAGCAGATTGAACTTAAGGTTTATTGTTCGAGGCGAATTTTCAAATCCCATAAAATTGAAGATCTGATATAACGACAGCACATTTCAAGATTTATTAGTTTAGGCTAAAATTTATATCGTTTTCCAAGAAAATCTCGGCTCGTTCAACCGAACTGATATTTTCATTTCGGTTAAATCTGTCAAGGAAACTATTTTAATGTTCTTGGTGTGATCACGAACCTCGTTGTAAAAGGATCATATCTAAGGGGAATGATGAAAGTCTTCGCATAATTCAACTCTAATACCGAAAATTTCAAGCGAAAATTAAGTTCGGGAGAGATTCTCTCATTAGGAAATATTTACGAAATTATGCAAACTGGCCTTCACAGAGCAGTCATTTCTCATTTCCTACATTTAATATTAAGATTAGTTGAGAGTGCAAATGATATTAACCTTGACGTCATACTCAACAAAGCGAGAAGAAATTTCTCTTGACCGGTTTTAGTGTCGACAGTCACTTATACGAGAGATTAGAGTCACATGTCATTATTATTTTACGGCTTTCTGGGGGGACGTATTGTTTTTGACCTTTGTAGTGGCAAGGGAAGTTGATCACTCCAAACTCCCGCTTCGTAAGGCCGTTGGTCACACTGCATAGTGACTTCTAGGAAAACCACGTATATCTTTGAGTTGATTCAACGAAATCACACGAGGCTGTGCAAATGCGGGTACGTAATCCCATGACTGTCCCTATGATACAAACAATACAATGGTGCGAGTGATTATTATCATTATCATGGTTTTCATTATCATTTTATCGTTATGTTTATCATTATCAATGTCATTGCTAATGTTCCTGTCACAGTCATAACAATTATCCTAATCGTTATCGCTACTGTTATTGTTCTCAGGTGAGACTACATTTTCAACCCGTAAAAAATGTCCTTCATGAGATAACAAGCTTCGTTTTCAAAGGTCTGTCTCAGGACTAGGTAGAATTTATTCGCGCAATTGGCTTCTGAAAGTGCATTTGGAGTGCCAGTTTAGTATTAAGGAAGTTCTCGTGCAGGAAAGGGTTTTTGAAATCGTCATGGTTAGTATTTTCTGCTCATTTGTTACTCAGTTCGTTCTTTTTGAATATGTAAGTGACGTAACTATGACATACTTCTTGAAAAATCATGTATATCTTAGAGATTATTTAATTAAATCACTCGCACCATTGTGTTGTTAGTATCATGGGCACAGTCATGGGATTACGTACCCGCATTTGCACAGCCTCGTGTGATTTCGTTGAATCAACTCAAAGATATACGTGGTTTTCCTAGAAGTCACTATGCAGTGTGACCAACGGCCTTACGAAGCGGGAGTTCGGAGTGATCAACTTCCCTTGCCACTTCAAAGGTCAAAAAAACAATAAGCTGCCCAAGAAAGCCGTAAAATAATAATGACATGTGACTCTAATCTCTCGTATAAGTGACTGTCGACACTAAAACCGGTCATAATAAATTTCTTCTCGCTTTCTTGAGTATGACGTCAATGTTAATATCATTTGCACACTCAACTAATCTTAATATTAAATGTAGGAAATGAGAAATGACTGCTTTGTGAAGGCCAGTTTGCATAATTTCGTAACTATTTTCTAATGAGAGAATCTCTCCCGAACTTAATTTTCGCTTGAAATTTTCGCTTTTAGGGTTGAATTATGCGAAGACTTTCAGCGTTCCCCTCAGATATAATCCTTTTACAACGAAGTTCGTGATCACACCAAGAATATTAAAATAGTTTCATTGACAGATTTAACCGAAATGAAAATATCAGTCCAGTTGAACGAGCCGAGATTTTCTTGGAAAACGATATAACTTTTAGCCTAAGCTAATAAACCTTGAAATGCGCTGTCGTTTTATCAGATCTTCAATTTTATGGGATTTGAAAATCCGCCTCGAACAATAAGCCTTAAGTTCAATTTGCTGGAAAGTGAAATACGAAATATGATAATGATTTGGAAAGTAAATTCGGCATTATCATTCATGAACGTGCATTAAAACTTCATGTTGGTCTGACAATTAACGGCATCTTGATTGTTCGCATTTGAAGGTAAAAAATTGAATTATTTTATTAATCACAAATATTACATTTTTTATGGTTTTGGAGTAGGTAATTGGAACCGCACTGGTGTTATAGTTATGTAAATGTGGTAATTTAATGAGGAAGAGTTAGCATTGTGATGATATAATGCGCCTTCAGCCTCGGGCTATAACACGCGTGGGATGGCTACACATAAGGGTATGCCATGAGAATCGATAGAATATGTATGAGTCTTGGTCTCAGAGTCGATGTAGGGGCCCATATAAGTGTGGTAAAAATGATAAAATTGCCAGCTAGTAGGAAAGGGAAGTCTAAACCACCGCGTGTTACGGATTGATGCGAGGTGTTAGATGGCTACGCAGTTGGACGTGTGGTACAGAGTAAAAAATGAGTATGTATATAGCATATAAAGAGAAAAGAAGAGAGTAAAAGATGACAGTAAAAGATGCGTAACATTGTCTCGTGCATAATTCTTTTGGGACACAACCCTGGACGAACGTTTCGGCCTTCTATGGTGGCCTCTTCAGCAGCGATTTGGGGTTGGGAGTCGATGTTTTCCAGTCGGAAGGCAGAGAAATCAGTATAGAGTATAATAATAGTGTAAAGAGAAAAAGTGTCTGCTTACCAAAATTGTTGTGTGGCTTGGATAATCCAACGCGTCGTGCCATCGTATGGAACAAAAAAGGTCGCTGCTGTATATTCGCACTGTGTAGGAGCCGATCGGTGAGCAGTAAATGAGATCGGGGTCAAATTGTGACGTGAATATATAATAGGTAGAGTTGTTCGTTCCCAGTTGACGTGTAGTGCGCGGTAGTGGTTGTGTATAGTGTGGGGAGAGTTGTGGTGTTAGGGGTCGTAGGGGGATAACCGTGGGGGTGGGATCCCCTTTTAATTTGTTCTATATGCTGCTAGGGAATGAATATGTCGGCGTCGTTCTGCGAATGGATGTAGTATTTTGCTGCGTAATGGATACGTCAACGTAGTTCTGCGAACGGGTGTTATGTAGCAGGGCAGTGTTGGTGTGTTTATTGTAGAGGAAGGAGGTATGTATTATAAAGATTCGGATGTACATATTGCATGAGAAGTGTTACAAAAGTGTCATCTCACGAGAGGATAGTGTATGTAGCAGTTACACGGGGCTATATTTACAAGTGAGTATACAATTAATGAGTTATGTACACGAAAATTGCGAAACGCAGTGTTTAAGTCCGGTTAGGCAGCTTCAAGGTTGGTCTCCAGTATTTGGTACAGAGTTTTTGTCAGCAAGGATCTGTTGTGAGGTTGTAGGTTGCTAAACCCAAGTTGCCTTGGAGGTATATGGTCCTGATTTATTTGGTGTACGCAGATCGGTGGTGAATCCAGCTGTCTTTGGGAGTCGTCCACTGGATGTCTTGTTTGGAGTGGAGGATGGGTGGTGTTGTTTCAGGAGGATGTATGCAAGCCCATGGTTTGGATAACCATAAACAGGTTCATTTATAGATGACTGGTAAACTGTTGGGCAAGTTGACCTGAGTAGTCATGAGTAAGTTGTTTGTAATTGTAGTATTCTATGTTGTCAGTTATTATGTTGGTGTTTGTAATTTGGTACTTACAAGAGAGTCTTTAAGATTCTTATATGCCACAATAGGAGCTTCTGGCCAGAGAATGCTCAGTGTAGGATCTTGCTCAATTATATGCCAGTATTGTTGTTGTATGGGACAGAGAATTTGGGGCTGTTTCTGTTTGTTGATTGTTCTCCCTGGTTGAGTAATTCAATTTGTGTGTATTGTTTAGCTTGTTGAAATGCAGTATTTATTGTATGTAGTTTGTACCCTCTGTTAATCAGCATGACACACAGATGGTCTAGTCTTTGTTGAAGTCATTTGTTGTCAGTAATGAGGCATCTATATCTGAGTGCCTGGCTTAAAATTATGTTGTTTTTGCAGGAAGTTGGATGGAACGAGTCATTATGTAATAGTAAGGTTCTGTCTTTTGGTTTAATGTAAAAGTCAGATTCAAAATGGTTGTGGTTGTTGATGTACATTGTGGTGTCAAGGAAGTTAACTGATGTGGAGGAGTATGTATAATCAAATTTTATTGTCAGATGAAACATGTTGATGTAGTCAAGAAATTTGTGCAGTGTTTCAATTCCATGGGTCCATAATGCAAAAATGTCGTCAATGAACCTTATTCATTCAATTGGTGTTAGTCCATCTGGTGCATTTAGAAGCATTTGTTTTTCCAGGACAGCCATGAATATGTTAGGATAAGTAGGAGCCACGGGGGATCCCATTGCTGTTCCATGAATTTGTAAGAAATGTTCATTGTTGAATTCGAAAGAGTTTTTTGTCAGTATTAGTGAGAGCATTTCAGTTATGATTTCCTCTGTGTGGTTGTCAAGTTTAGTGTCTTCCTTTAACATATCTATGCAGACCTTGATGCCTTCATCATTGGGTATGTTAGTATATAGACTCTTGACTTCGACAGTAACAAGTACTATGTTGTTGGGTAGATTGTTGTTCAGTGGGAATATTCGTTTAAGGAAGTGAGTTGTATCTTGGACATAGGAGGGTATGTTTTTTAGTAGCGGTTTGAGGAGGTGATCAGCATACTGTGAGAGTTTAGCTGTGGGACCTCCACAACCTGATATGATTGGTCTACCAGGGATGTCAGGGATGTCAGGGATGTCATGCTTTTTCATACCGGTACCGTGCGAATACAAGGCCTAACCGCAATAATTTCGTTACGGTTTCATTTCGTACCGGTATCGTGTGAACGGGGTCTAAGTATCATGGGCACAGTCATGGGATTACGTACCCGCATTTACACAGCCTCGTGTGATCTCGTTGAATCAACTCAAAGATATACGTGGTTTTCCTAGCAGTCACTATGCAGTGTGACCAACGGCCTTACGAAGCGGGAATTTGGAGTGATCAACTTCCCTTGCCACTTCAAAGGTCAAAAGAACAATAAGCCCCACCAGAAAGCCGTAAAATAATAATGACATGTGACTCTAATCTCTCGTATAAGTGACTGTCGACCCTAAAACCGGTCATAATAAATTTCTTCTCGCTTTCTTGAGAGTGACGTCAAGGTTAATATCATTTGCACTCTCAACTAATCTTAATATTAAATGTAGGAAATGAGAAATGACTGCTCTGTGAAGGCCAGTTTGCATAATTTCGTAACTATTTTCTAATGAGAGAATCTCTCCCGAACTTAATTTTCGCTTGAAATTTTCACTTTTAGAGTTGAATTATGCGAAGACTTTCAGCGTTCCCCTCAGATATAATCCTTTTACAACGAAGTTCGTGATCACACTAAGAACATTAAAATAGTTTCCTTGACAGATTTAACCGAAATGAAAATATCAGTCCAGTTGAACGAGCCGAGATTTTCTTGGAAAACGATATAAATTTTAGCCTAAACTAATAAAGCTTGAAATGCGCTGTCGTTATATAAGATCTTCAATTTTATGGGATTTGAAAATCCGCCTCGAACAAGAAGCCTTAAGTTTAATCTGCTGGAAAGTGAAATACGAAATATGATAATGATATGGAAACTAAATTCGGCATTATCATTCATGAACGTGCATTAAAACTTCATGTTGGTCTGACAATTAACGGCATCTTGATTGTTCGCATTTGAAGGTAAAAAATTGAATTATTTTATTAATCACAAATATTAGCCCTGTGTGTATGACCAATTTACGTATTTCTTCTTAGACCTATATTGTTAAAACTCAATCGTAAATCCTACTTCTCCAGAGCAGCTCCAGATGACTCTGACATTCAAGAAGCTTGAAAAAATGTTTGGGAAAAGGGAGATTGAAAGCGTGCACCTCCTTATTCCTCCTGCAGAGCTGTGTGAACTGTGGAGGAAAGTAGTCGTGTGTTCTTATCGTTTTACCTGACGAAATAAAAGTACTTGAGATACTTCGCCAGTGATTCTTACAAGCCAAGCGTTAGGTCATCTTCCAGTTCTTGGCTTCCCTACGGTACTCAACAGTCCATTCAGATTTCGCCTACGAAACGCTACATGCCCCCTGTCTCATTTGTCTTCTCCGTTGTAAAATTTAATTTGTTTTTGACGTGTGCTACCAACCGTATCGTATTTCCTCTTAGACCGGAGGAAACGGCCGCTGGAATTGAACTCCACCTCCTCTCTCAGAAAACGTGTTCCCCATTTTCTTTGAACTCCACCATTCGACGGCAATCGTTTTGTCAAAAGTGTCCACACCTCCTGAGTGCTGTTCTTTTCACACACTGCTAATTTCTCTGTTACTCGCGGTGCTGGAGTCAGTTGATCAACAAAAAAATCTTGTTATTTGATCCGTGTTTAAAGAGTCTTTGTATTAATTAAAGGTTTCGCTCGAACGAGCGGTTGGTACCAGGAAGTAGAAGCTGAAACACATCGCAGACGTGCTGACCTGACTCATTATGAAAAATAAAACCATCATTTGCCGGGGTTTGTGCTGGATGCTCACCTTGGCCAATTTGATAAGAGGTAAGTTGTAGCGTTGTCTTTCAGCAATTTGTATTCAATGACAACAAACGTTTGGTGTTATTTGGAAACAATATCGTCTTTGGCATGTTTGTGCGTAGTCATTTGTGACAGACTGTGAATTCAAAGACTTATTTTTATTCTTTGTCGTGTTATGTGATCGTAATTGTGACAGTGTGAAGTTCAATTGTTCGACAAATGATGTCTTTGTTTGAAACACAAAATAGAGCGAATACCTTCGCAGCAGGCAAAGGTATAAACCCCACTTCCGCAAGCAAATGGCAATGAACTAAAAATTCCCCCAAAGCCAGCTTTTCATCCTAACCTCAGCAACAGTCACACTAGCTAAACTAATTTCTGTAGGCTCCTATCACTTGTCTGTGAGTTTGAGAGAGAGCGTGGGAAAGAATATTGCTTAATACAGTGACTAGGCTGGTTTATACAGTAAGAATACACGCGTGACTTGTGAAGCTGTCGCGAGGGACAAAACCTAGGAGACTTCAGGGAAGCCGAAACCTACAAAATTATTTTACCGGGGATGTGATCTGAGGGGCCGTTCACATTGATATCGATCTAACTTGAATGGATCTAAGACCGATCTGAGATCGATCTCCGTTCGTTTCGTGTAGGCGTTCACACTCGTTTTGATCGATCTCAGTTCGCATTCAAGCGTTCACACTCAGATCGCTTTTCAGTTAGATCGATCTGAGGTCGATCTAACACGCTAGTGTGAACGGCCCCTTAGACTAAAACGACCGGAAGGAGTGATAAAAGTCCGAGGCCCTGGTATACATTGCATAAGAATGTCATTGGTTGAACCAAGCGGCTATAGATAGGAGGTCGTGTAAAGTAAGCAATGACAGCGTGCTTTTTTTATATATCCACTGCTTAAAACTAAAGAGATGTCTCGTCGATATGCTAATAATTTATTTGATGAAGGAATGGTTGATGAAACTGTTACAAAGTATCCTGGTATTCACAAGCATTCATTTCACCTAAATAAATATTCGTGACGAACGTCAAGCACCGAACTCAAATAAGCGCCATTTAAAATGGAAACACAATTTAAAACCCAGTTCGTAGTTGATATTACTGCCCGTAGGCACTCAATTGCCCATTCCGCTGTGACGTTTTATCCTCCATGTTGAACAACAACTTCAAAGCGCCGACGGTCAACTTAGTAGTTAATCAGCGGAAACTCTTTTGTCACAAACATTTTTCTCAAAAAGGGAAACTAAATTGTCTTATGACTGGAAGAGCTGACTTCGGTCAATGATTGAACCATAAAGTGAAACCTAACATGGCGAATGTGGGGAGCTTTTTGGACGTCAGTTTCAGACCCCTACGCGGTCAAAGGCAGTCATAAAACTGAGGTCGTGGCGTGGCTATAAAGTATACCTGAGAAGGAGGATCAGGATTAGGATTAGTATCATAGTTAGGATTTCGTTAAAAAATCCCCAATATGGCCGCCATGCAGATCCACCAATTCCCGTGTGATGTGGATTTATGTGGAAGTTAATTTTCGCGTGTCAAAATCGTGTAGTTCAAGGCTTGATTCCCACCAGAATTTTCCGCACTTACGAAATTTTCTCTCACGAACTTTCAAGTGGAGCAATTTAGGAAAACAAAGAAAAAAACTCGTCGGCGTGGAAAATTCCGTTTAGAGGAAATCAAGGCAGGAACTATTAGTTCAGTATAACTGTCCTTATTATACAATTTTGTAATGTTATCAAATTACATAATTAAATTGAGTAAATAAATAAATAAACCTGGACTTGGTTCAAAAAACGCAACTTTGGGGTCTCTGACAGATAATCGAACTCGCGATCCTACCAGTGCAGGGGTCTGGTAACTGAGCTAGGAAGGCTTTTGCAGAGAGCATGGTTACCAGTTGGGTATTATTAGTAAAGAATGATGTAAATTATTATTTAAATTATTTAATAATTATTAAAATTTATAAGTACTAATTATTTGATTATTAGTTATCATTGTTGATTATTTCCTTTTAATTATTTAGTTATTGTTTGAATTATAATTTCAATTATCTTTCACGTTATTAAGACGATAAACTGGTCTTTCACGGAAAACCTGCCTTAAATTCATTTCATTCATAACTTATAATAATTTACATCATAACAATTTACAATAATAATAATAGTAATAGTAATAGTTGATAAGATAAATTCACTACAGGAAACTCTCCCGTTCGCGGAATTCACGTGAGACACATTTCTCGTGCTAGACGAGTATCCTGTCAAGAGTCATGATTTCCGCTGGGGTTTTTCGGAAAATTTTTACCAGACATACCAAGTATTTAGTTAAATTTCTACTGGAGAACCATAGCACTGGGCGTAAGATCTTTTTCATCTTGCGTTTTTCTTTTTTTTTCTACAGGTCTCGAAGGCTTCTACATCAAACATTCTTCCTCTGGGTTTTGTTTAAGACCTTTGGATCCTTTCGTGTCAACCTACTACTATGGAGACTTTTATTATGTTGGACTTACTAATGATTGTGTACACTCGGCTGCCCAGTTTAGGTATAGAGACAATGGAGCGTTTTTTAATATATTTAGAGATGGATGCATCGTTTATAAAAATGTCGGAGGTATCTGGGTATTTCAAGTGTGGGATGGACGTCCAGACAATGTTGGCGCTTGCCTTAATATTTTCAGGCAGAATTCTGCAGGCTCACTAGTTTTTAGAAGTAAATGTGCCGTGCCAAAGGAACCAGGTGGGACAACTCGCACAAAAAATTTTATTGAAGGAGATCATATACAGTTGGTTAACTACTGCAATAGAAAAGAACAACAATTCCTGCTTGGTAAGTTATAGCAGTACTGCAGCCGACCAGAATGAATAAAATCGTAAATTAGTTTCTTAGTTAGGATACAGTAGTAAAAGACCGTGGGTATCCCACAGTTTACCGTACCCAAAACAGCTCGCCATTTAACCGCCAACTTCGAAACAAAAACACATACTCCACACAGTGCCATCGCTCGCAGAACAACAAAAAACGAACAATAAAAGGACACTTGTATAGAACTGTCAAAATTAGGTCCAAAACTTTAAAATCAAGTCTTATCCTAACCCTAATTCTAATCCTAAAAGAACTTTAAATTAGTGTTTAACGGGAAGCCATGTCATTCCAGCATATTGAAAGAAGTACTTCTGTTGTTACACTTAGAGGGAGCTCTGTATTTCGTCATCAATTGCTCATTGCGGAGAACACAGGTACGGTGAAGCGTAGACTAGCCAAAGACCATCAGTACAAAAACGTCATCATTGGATAACGGTCGCTGTAGAGTTATGTTAGCGAGATCACGAAATAAGTAGAGAGAAATTGTGGATCCGCGACGGCGAGGTACCACAAGAGCGACCGGAAGCGAGGAATAACCGCTGAATGACTTCCCTGTCACTATCGTTGGCTCGGCTTCACTTTTCTTTACACCTTCGACTTGCCGGTTTTAAGGTAATAGCAAGAATTCGAAAGGAATATTTCAAAAATTCATGTCGAGTTAATTAAAAGATTACATCTAGGACTGCGAAGATAACCTGGCCTCCACGCCGCCGCATTTATAGTCGCCGTCCGAGAGCTGTGCCGTCGTGAATGACGAGGTCTTAAGTGTCAAGCCTAGTAGAGTGGTCACGTCATTTAGCTCATTACTGGGCCCCTCTACGTTTCTCCTCGAGTCGGATATGAGTCAGTGTAAGTTAAAGGTTGAATTGTCTCACCGGTGATCTTGACCCAGTTACATGAATCCCGGAATACCTTATTCGGGGATAAATCTCCGTAAATGCACAATGCTATCCTTGCTTTGAACATGTGAACTTAAATGTTTCCTATCAAAACTCGAGCTATTCGCCTTATAATCAGGTCTTCCGATAAGTGCGCTAAATCTTAGAAAAATTGTGCGGTGTTGCAGAGTACAATTGCGCGGCAAAAAATGCTAATTGTGCGGAAGGAAAATATTTACCTCACAATTCGCAAACATTTATAAGTTTTTAATGAATAACCATTTTACATTAGCCACCAAATTATCATTAATTTATACTTGAAAAGGATCAAGGGTACCATATATATATATATATACAATTGCTCTCTTCTTCATTACAGCGTATAAAGAAAATCTTACAGGTTTTGTTCTGTTATTGACAGATATGGTTTGGATGTTTGTTTTTTTTTTCTTCTGTTGTATATGTCGTGACAATTTTTCCACCAATGACTGCATCCGAAACAGGGCTTAAACGTGAACGAAATTCTTCTAAAAACGAATTATTTCTCATGTTTATTCGGTTTGTGATGTTGATTATGCGGAAATTTGCGAATTGTGTGGCGGACGCGTTCTGTTGCCGATTATGCGAAATGGCACCAGCGCATAACATCAGATGGCCTGTTTAATGCTATGTCGTTCATAAAATGTAAGTTCCGTCGATCAATATAAGGGTAGCGCTATTTATACATTTGGACTTACCTCTCGGATAAACTGTTCTGCGTATCGTACGACCGGGCGAGTTTTGGAATTCGGCTTACGTCAGGGATTGAAAACACTTTTCGGTGTAAATAGGCTGAAAACATGTGTATTTGTACAAAATTACGAATAATTGACATAATGAATTATGGGTTTTATTTATTGCACCTCCGAAACTCAAGCAACTCTCAACAGTTTGTTTATGGTCAGACGACTTGCAGTTTCGTGCGCTCCAGCTGTCAAAATCATCGAGAAAACATCGAAATTACGTCAATAATACAGAGTTGTCGTGTCTGGAAAACCATTTTGCTGGACTTGATGAACGACTTTGAAAAACATTAGAAGTTGGTGTATAAGTTTACGAGCTTCTAGTTTTCGGAAATTGCAAATTTTTTCGTATTTTTGCACTCGTTTCTATAGGTTCCTTCCAAGATTATTGCTTTAAAGGGAAGCGAACGCGCTTCATGCTAAATTCAGAAGCCTTCTTTCTTTGCGAAAAACTTGTTTTCCTAGCAAGAGCTGCTTTTGTGACCATATTTCTCTGGGTCAAGTACTTCAGTAAAATGGCCTTTAAAACGTTCGTCTTGATAGATAATGATCTTTCTGGAGTAGGCAGTTATCGTCCAGAGCAACAGAGCACAATTTTACGTTGTCTGTTTAGTCTTTAGGATCGGTCACGAGGGAATATAGAAACATGACTGATTTTGGCTGGTTTTGCGAGCCATGTTTAGTTGGGTCAAGTGCCTCATTAAAATGGCCTTTATAATGCTCCGCATGATGGTTAACTATAGATTTGGAGAAGTGGGGTAACTGCCAAAGGGGCCTGGGTTCCCCGGCCATCCTTAGAAAATTTCGAGCTAATTCTGAGCTACCTTGAACTGTGGAGGAATTTAACTGTCAAGCACTCTCAAATTTGACATTTTCCAAAAATGTGTAATTGATGTTATTCACCTCAAAATTAATTAGGGGCCCATCAAAACCCTTGCTCTAAAAATTATCTACTAAATCAGTGGTCTGCAGTCGATAGCTGTGGTGGAGCCCAGTTGACGACGCTTTTACGTTATCTGTTATTTAGGATCGGTTACCAGTGAAGGTGGAGACATGACCAATGTCAGCTGTCCTCCTAATCAGATTATGGAAATTGTTAACGCAGAATATTACCATGGTGATAGCTGCAGCTTGCCAGCTGCGTGTGTTATGAAACGTCATTGTGATGGACAGAGATTGTGTAACATAACCATCAAGAACAATTTATTTAAGTTTGATCCGTGTCCGGGGAGAGGAAAACGTCTTCGCATGGAATATAAATGTGTGGATAACTTAGGGAGCCCTCTTACGTCAGGCAAGTTACTTTTCAGTTTTTCGTTTTAACTTAAACTAAGCTATCAATTATTATTAAATTAAATTTTATAAACTAAACTTTTTCGGTCTTTAACTTGAGACGAGAACTTTAACAATGAGGTAACTGGAAACTTTGCATTTTAACTGAAAATCATTAACCTTCTTTTTGGTTTTGAGGGATGGATTTTTTTGCAATTCTTAATTCAGAAATGGGCCAGTACTGATGTTACACTGCAAAGACAGTAATTAGCTGGTGCATTAGCTAAGTTTTATTATTTTATTGACGAATTTGATGAATTTGTCATTTTATTGAAGCTTGGCTTAGTCCTATTTTTAAATTCTTTGAAATAATTAAGTTCATTGACCTTTTTACTTTGTATACCACCATGTTTATGCATAAATTTCATCACCACAAATTACCAACTGTCTTTAATAAGCTTTTTACCTCTGTTCATATAATACATACCTATGACACCAGACTTGTCTCCAAAAATTCTTATTCATTGCCTAAATCTAGAATCAATTTTGGTATTTTTAATATTAGATACCAGGGAGCCAAAATATGGAACTCCCTTGATCAAGCTGATAAAAATATATCTGCTTCTCAATTAAAAAGAAAGATTGAATCACGTCTCAGTGATTCATACTAAATCCTCATTTAAAACAATCCATTAGTTCAAGTCACAAATATTTTTCTGCTCTGCTATATTCCTGACTGATCAGTGCTTATTTTCTCTGTTATATCTGTATAGTCGAATGTTCCTGTTTGCTTTTTCCGGCTGGTTAACTATTCAAATATTGAATATTAAATAAATATCTGCCTGATCTATTTAGCCGTTATGGTTATTTCAGGCAGACAATACCCAATATAATAGCTATTTGACAATCTAAAGTTGTATTGTTTTTCTGGGTGCTAATAAATGCTTGTCTTGTTATTAATTGTAGAATTTATATGTCGTTTTGACTTCGTCTTCAAACACGGTAATGTCTAGACACAGTCGCACACTCCTGGCTTTCTTAAACGATTGTTTAAAAAACCATAAACGAAACATAGAAATGCGATAATAACTGAAATCAAGTTAATCTGCTTTGACTTACCTTTAATTTTGGTCTTTCACTGAATAAAACTTAATTTTAATGCGATTTATTGTGAATGACAGTGTGGTCAATACATAAAAAAGTATCGAATTTAACCGAGAGCTAGGTCCATATAGGAAAATGTTTCTATGAGCTCTTCGCCAGACGAGCTCAGTCATATAATAATTTAACAACATTGGCTTGGAATATTCTTCTTGTAGTTAACGCGGTCCGACTGTCTACACTTCCAAACGAAGGTTTCATCGAAATCCTTGACGACACGACATGGAAAAAGGTGGATGATCAGACGTGGGTAAAGAGAAAGGAGGCTGCATTGTGCGCCCACTTGGGATATGATGATACGAGAGATAATGGTGTGGTTACAAAGAACATAACTGCTGGAGAAAACATAATGTTAGGGGCTCTTCATTGTAATGGTAGTCGACCTAGCAATGAATCTTGTTGTGCTTATCTCTATTCATCCACCTCAAACTCGGAATCTACGATCCCGTACGCGAAGTGTAAGTATTTAAATATACGTTTTTGAGACATAGTCAGTGGTCGACCTACAGAGTGTTGCCAAAGATCGTGTGTTGTGAGTGAAGATTTTTTGATAATTATGTAAAAAAACTTGACAAGGTTTGTGTTCAGATACACATCCCATTTTTCTTACATTTAAAAGTGTGATATTGAAAACAGCGAGGAATAAAAGAAGACTTTCATGCACTTTTGACTTTTCAAACATTGCTTTACTCTGTAATGATGCATAACTTACGTAAGACGTATACAATTTCCATGTCATTGAATGAGAATGGAAACAGGTATTGGGGCATTAGGGCTCTATGTTTAACCATTTGTTCAATGGAGTGGTCCTTGATTGGAACAAAGAGGTCCATTTTAAAATGTCAGCTTTCTCTGCAGTTTATTGTAATAATCTATGTCCAATAAATGATATAGCACTTTTCAAAGCTTTTTCAAAGCCACAACGCACCAGAACTCTGATTGTTCACGTTTACATGGAAACTAGTTTAGTATCTGCCAGTCAGAGTAAAGCGACTACAACAATCTAGGACAGAAGGTCAATATGTCGAACTGTGAGGGTGACCAGCGTCACGAAATAAAACGACAAACTTGGCAACCTATAAAGGTAGTTACTCTACTACGGTAACTGATCAGTAGGTTTAGCCTTATCCAACTGGAGATCTCCTCTTTACGAGTAAATTCATTAGTACTAGCCAGAGGTAAGTAGTAATATACGTCTTCAGCAGGGAAAGGATTCTGGAGATAGACTTTCACCCACTCACCGCCAGATGTTTTTCTTTTTGAATAGTAAAGTCTTCTGGCATTAGCCAGCATAGGGAAGGATTGAGGAGATAGAGTCTCATCCTCTCCATACCAGATGTCTCCAGAGTGAAATAGAAGAGTACGTTCACAGTAGATAAAAGATTAAAGCTTAAAATTTTAAATTTCTATCGTGATACTTTAATGAAGATGTATGGAAGGAAAAAAAGACAAGATTTCGAAAACAAAGGCAGTAAGCCATGTTGGCAAAAAGAACAATAATAAATGTTTCAGAAAAATTTGAGGTGTTTTTTAAACCGGTTTTCTGCCAAGGAATAAAGTTTAGATGTGTATAATCGTTATAGACGTTTGTTTCGTTTTTAGTTCAATTCTGTATAGCCTGATTCATTGCATAAGATTTTGCCTGTCGAATGTTGCAGTAATTGCAGCAATTTATTTGATTTGGTTAAGCCTGAAGTTCTTTTCGTTGGTAATAAACCAATAGACTGTGCCAAACTTAAAGTATGCTTCGTGTGATAAAACGTTTTCCACATATTAAGTTAATGCAATGAGAAAAATTGTCTTGTGTCAGAGTGTACTGCAACAAGAAACTAATACTTAAGTACGTTTTGTTCAGGTAAAATATGTGATGAACCTTTGCTACAGAACAGTACAAGATTTCCAGACCAAATATTTTCCGCTAGTGATGCTAATGGCTATGAAGCTAGACCATCCAACAATGGTTGGTGTTCGACAGCTTCGGGAAAACAGTATCTTCAAATTGATCTTCAGAGGGAGTTTTACATATCTCATATTGCGACATTCGGAAGCAAAGCACAGACAAAGTGGACCAAAACATTCCAATTGCAGTACAGCCGCACTGAGAGGGATTTGGATTCGAGTGAAGCGAGAAAGGTATTTACAAACGAAGAACTGTAGCCCACACAAATGGCAACTGGTGTTTGGTAAATTCTTTAACTGGGTGAATCAAAAAAACACCGACGATTTAAATCTTGAGAAAATTTTTGAACGCTTGACGGGAATCGAACCCATGACGAGTGAGACACTCTAGCAGTCTAGCTAGTGAGCTAACCAAAACTGAGAAGGAGAACGAAGGTTACAAATTCGTAATGTTTCGTTTAATAGACTCTCTGTGGCATATTCCACCATTATGGGAGCGATGCTCCCACACCTTGGGTTTTACACCTTTTGCTGTCCATTACCAGAAAATATGCAATCATTAACGCCAACCTCAAACTCATTAACGCAAAAATACATTCATTTTATTCAATTGACATTCACTAGTTTAAATACGCAACCATTTCCATCAAAGAGCACTCTATACTACCAACAGACGACCTTTAACAGCATACTATTATACATTGAGGATAGTAAAATTTCAATTAGGTAAGATATTTCTCTTGCGTAATTGAAACTTTATTAGCCCTAATGTATAGCAGAATGGTGTTAATGGTCGTCTGTTGGCAGTATAGAATGCTCTTTGATGGAAATGGTTGCGTATATAAGCTAGTGAATGTCGATTGAATATAGTGAATGTATTTTTGCGTTAATGAGTTTGAGGTTGGCGTTAATGATAGTATATTTTTCGGTAATGAATAGCAAAAGGTGAATTCTACCTAATGTCCACAGTACCCCCTATTACCACTACCTATTAGTATGATAAGTACACACGAGTTGGACAGCCAAATTTTTAAATAACATGAATTTAATGTTAGAAATGTTTGAAGACGTTTATAGGATAAATTTCGCCATGTTAACCTAAGCTTTTTTCTTACGCTTCTCTTTAGTAATCATAGCGGAATACTACTTGTTGCTTTGTTCATTGTTTTGTTATTTTTATCTGCGTTATTGAATCAAGGCTGCTGGTTACACAACGCATATCTCCTCAAATCAAACCAGCGCACATCGATGATCGCCGCTATCCAATCTTGATGGCTGAATCGTCGGAAAGTCTCACTCACCAGTTATCAGAAGATGATAAGTTTAAGCCCCGTCTGGAGCCAGAATAATTTTCTGGGGATTTGAGCTTGTGGAACATCACATATCGTCTCTCATACTTAAGGAATGGTGCGCATCGTCTAGGGCTCAGAAACCTCTCGTGAGGATTTCAGCCAGACAAACGTTGACATACCATCTGTCATACTGCACGAATGCACATCGTTGTAGGGAAACGGTCAAAAAACCGGATGTTTAGTTTATATTTTTACGCAATATCACGTGATGCTCGCGTGGTAGAACGTGCTTCTTGGGTTGTGTTATGTAGAGCTTGAATAAATAGAAGATTAGTCTTAGAAGAATAAAATCTATACAATCGTCTGGGGCTTGGAAACAATTTATGAGAAACCAAGCTTGACGGACGTTCACACATCGTTAATATCAAACATCTGTTGAACGGTCACTAGTGTTGACCGGCAGCCAACGTATTCCTTGTTAGTGACCAGTTTATGATTTAAACAAGTTAACTGTATTGACTCAAGATTCGCGCGGTGCCCAGACCTAAACCACATTATATCAATCATACACTCAATGCACTCGTTCTTTTATTTTCTTTAATACCAGATTACGGCCAACCAAGACGCTTATCGAGCCGCCATAACTAAACTTGATATCGCTCATGCAAGATTTCTCAAGATCACTCCAGATCAGAGCGATTTTTGTATTAGAATCCAACTGTGCGGTCACGGTAGGACTTTAGTTTTATTTGTGTTTAAAATCTTATTCCACGTTGTCCTTCGTTTTAAATCATATTACATCGCATTCTTTTTTATATTGATTCAGTAAATTTAGAAAAATATTTAGTTTTACTTTTTTAAATAGTATGTGCTCCCAGTTTTTAGGTAAATATTTTTTCATCTTTAGTTCTGCTGCCCAATCCAGTGGAAAAGCTCATTGTTGAGAGCATCACTGCACGAACTGCCCAGATTTCCTTTACATTGCCCCAAGTTCAAGGACACAGTAATATTACCTACTTCTTAATAACTGTGAAAGAAGCTAGAACCACGCAAAATGTTACGCGCCAGGGTGACAATAACCAGTACTCGCTAGGAAATCTTAAACCTTACCGTAATTATACGGTAAGCGTTGCAGCTGGAAATGCTTACGGAGTCGGCAACGATGTCTTTGAAAACTTTACGACAAGTCAAGCAGGTACAGTTGATCTCTTAAAGTGTATGAGAATAGCTAACAATTAGTGAAGCTAAGTTGGTTTATCTATTTCCTGGCGGCAGCTCTTTCTTCGACGAGTAAAATTTTCTGGCGTTAGCCAGAATAAAGTAATATTCGTCTCATCTCGCCGGGAAAGAGTTAATGATTTGAATGCTCTAAGTTGATTTAACTGCGGATTAATTTGCTCAACCGACTAAAGCCCGTTTGTTTATTTTAATGATATCATGTTTTCTTCAATTTCTTTTGTTTTTCCAAGTCCCATTAATAACTAATTTACCTCATTAAAATTAATTTGTATTAATACTACCTCCAGTGACGTCAAAATGAGTCGTATTAGGACTAAAACGACCCGCTTTGACGTCACCGGAGGTAGTATTGGTTGACTTTTGGCAAACATGATATTACAAAGCAATACCATGAAATTTCGGCGCACTAACTATTAAACCTCCCACTCGATTCAGGTCATTTAGTAAAATTTCCTCGGGCCTTCTGCCCTCTGGAATTTTACTAAACGATCCTCATCGAGCGGGAGGCATAACAGCTAATACACCTCATATCATGCTATTGCTTATAAGAAAAATGGTTTGAACCCGGAAGAATCAGTACTTGTTGATGAAAGTTGATCATCCATGTTTGGGCCGTCTTGAGAAAGACTGTTAGCGACTGACGGTTCGATGGCTTCAGCGGCGGTCAACTTTAGAGTTAGACACTAATAATCTCTCTCAAGATTAACCTGGACGTCAATCAATACCACCAATTTTACTATGTATGTCTAAAACTCACGAATAACTCATATATGTATATATACCATGTATATTTTATTGCCTTCTTATGTATTATTTCAATATTTCAGCTCCAGAGTCACCGCCTCAGAATGTAACAGTTGTCATTCTAGATTCAACCTCACTAAATATTTCTTGGCAACCCCCGACAGAAGATAAACGAAATGGAATAATTGATCACTATACAGTATATTTAAAGATCAGCACAGGGAGGGACCAGCCATATAATGATATAAAAAACACGTACTTTGGGCTTGATGGTCTCAAGAGTGCCACGGAATATTCCCTTAAAGTATCAGCCAGTACAACAGCAGGAGAAGGAACTCACAGTGGTTATGTTTCCCGGATAACAAACCAAGGTAAACAGTCCTATCGGTTAGTTATACTGGGTAAATTTCAGGTAGGTAGGATTGCCAGGTCCAACCGGGATTCCTTAGTGAATAGTCGTGGCTAGAAGGTGTACCTAGGAAGGAGGATTAGGATTAGGATCAGGGTTAGGGTTAGGGTTCGAGTTTGGGCTAGGGCTAGGTCTAGGGCTAGGGCTAGAACTAACCCTAATCCTAACCCTGATCGTAATCGTAATCCTGTCTTCCGTAAACCTTCTATCCACGACCCTAAGCTGAATAGACGACTTGTGTTGCGGTCATTTTAACACCGTTGACAAACCCCATGTGCGTGCTCGGGAATCAGACTCGTAGGATATTGTGCTTTGTTAAGGCATTCTTCCTGATCAGATAAAAGTCACTGAAAAGGAATGGTAGACAATCTGTTCATGATTTCGTAGAAAGCGTTCTAAAATATTTTAAGTTCTCATTCTGTAATTCTCTTACAATGATAAATATTGTTTTGTAGACAGTGCTGAATGACGTCTAAAAGTTGAGGTTTAAAAACGTTTGTTTTTACCCGTGATTGTTATACCCCACTTTCACCAGTCGAGACGAATGCTTCGGTGTTACTTTGCCTGTTGTGATAAAAACTGTGGATCGTTTTGGTGTTTCAGTTTGTTTACTCATCTCAGACCATTTGACGTTAATTCGGAGAACAGTTTTTGTGAAACTTAATCATACTCAAATCTACAATTAAACATTACGATTAAAAAAACGAGTGGAAACATTACATGGTCTGAGATGATCAGTTTTTATGTAAGCGCGTAACTTTGGTGGGGGTGTTGGTCATTCCTTGAAAACAGCCATACAAATTCGTTTGGAAGTTCTGCCCTGAACCATAACCCTCACCCGCTGTGTCTTGCGCCGATGTGGCAACCTTTTTCATGACTTTGACGGCCTATGAAATGACAAAGTTACGAGAAAACGAAACAAAATGGACGAAATATTCCCAAAGCAGATGAATAGACTGTTTTGTCGCGAAAAGAATTTTCGAAGTTAAGTCCACTTTAAGAACTGATTTCAGAATTCGTTCGTAGTTAGGTTATGTTTCTTGTGGGATATTTTTGGAACTTGTAGAGGTGTTAAAACTGTAGGTTTTTGTGTCATGTCCTAGACGGACGATCTTTTTGTCTTACGGGGGAACGACCAAGAAAAATTTTCAGGTTGCTGCCCTTGAGGCCTGCTGGCTCCTTGACTTTAATAAAAATTGTTTCGTCTCTTCCAGTACCCGTTCATGTAAACCCTCTCACGGATGAAAAACTAAATATTAGTTTCCAGACCCCGCCTGCAAAGTTTGGGTAAGTGTTTTACCAAAGCGATCATCAATTCTATTTAGAATTCCAAGAAAAGTTTCAGAACGCAGTTGTGGTAACAAAAAGCACTCAAATATGTATGAATGTGTGAGCTTATTTTGACATTGGTCATCAGAACGTTCCTGGTTGTACAAAAATCAAAAGCTATGCGAAGCTGGTAACTTCACATTTCCAGTACTAGATTTCTCCTAACAAAAATCTCACGGCGTTGCTCAAATCTAAAGTTTCCTACTAACTTGAAGCGTTCGTAACTGGACTTCTCACCATGAAAAAAATGTCGTTGAAGTCAAAGCATTAGCTCTCTAATTCGGATAGAAGATCGTAATGAATTCTGGTTACATGAGTCAAGTGCCAAGTGCCAAGTGCCACTGAGAACAAAAAATGGTGATATGCAAAACGAGAATTCAATTGTATTAACATCCGGTTCACACCCCAATGAAAAAATCTGATTTATTTCGGGGCGTATTTTCAGGTAACTTACAATCAATTTTGCAAAAGAAAACGAAAACTTTTTTTAAAAATTTCGATAGTTCAGCAATGTGTAAATAGAAATTTACAGCTAATTTCGCAACTCTTTATTAATTATTTACATAACAAACCTCAAGTTATGAACAAAGAAATATTCACGGTTTCAGTCATTTTCCAAGCATGAAATTTCACAGTTTTATTGCCTTTCTTTATGTTTGTTTGTTTTTTTAGAACCATTCTGGTTATCGTTCAGGCCAGTACAACCGCCAGCAAAAGTCCAGACGAGTATCAAGCACAAGAACTGTACAATGGTGGTTCGTCGGGCCCTTATGTAACTGCTGTTTTGAGCTCTAGTGACGTGAAAGGAACATTTGTAGTCGGTAATGGAGAACGTTACAGCTCAGGCATTTCTCCTGTCGTTAATCGACCTCTTAAGGAGAAAACTGATTACATAATATTTCTGCGATATATTGAAAACGAGGTAAAAATTTTATTTCCTTACAAGTATCTGCCAAGTCATTTCATACGTACATCAAGATCTGAAATTTAGCGTATAAAATAATACTTCGCATCTGAATTTATCACGCGAAAAATATCTTTCAAGTTTTCATATTTGAAAAAATAGAAACCTGTCACTTCATATGTAAACAGGGTATGTTACGTGCAAGAAACATGTTTCAAACTAAATTTTCACATGTGAAATTTTGAACGGTGCAAATTCACATAAATGCCAGATGTTATGTGCAGAAAACCAAGCCGACTTATTTCATGCACAGCAATCAGAGGCGAGTCAACCGTTCAGCCAGAAGAAAGCAAAAAATGTTTAAATTAAACAAGACTTTGGCTCGGCTATAAAAAACGCACAAATGTATAAATGTACATTGTATAAAAGTCACGGTCCAACTCTATTCTGTTGAGTCCATCGCAAGGAAAACACTTTTTGTCTAGATAGGACTTCTTTCGTTTAAGTTGGCTAACGCCATATTTTAATCGCCAAAAGAAGTCTAGTGGACAAGAAGGAGTCAAACACACTTACTGTGGTGAAATAGTTGTTAAAGTTAACTGTGTGATTGAACCTACGGAAGGAAAGCTTCCAATACGTAAAACGAGGTACAGGTTTAAAAAAAAATTTCTTTAGATCCCATCACTAATTTCTTTTCAAGTTTATTGTCCAAGCCATTTTAAAAAGTCAAGAAAATGGTTTATGGTACACGATTGAACCATGCTGTTTACTTGATGTAGTTGAGGAGTTAATCACGTAGTTCACGCTAGCTCAACATGAGGTTCTATCGAGGATATTTTGTAACAACTACTACACAATATTTTTTTCTCGCTTTTGTTGAACGGGTAACATCATAGCAATGACAACAATTTATTTATTCCACTTTTTTTAGAAAGTGTACTATTCGACTGACTGGAGTCATAGTGTTAAGACTTACAGTAAACCCAAAGGTAAGTTTCATTATCATTTTTACTTCCATTCCTAATTCCAAGACTTCTTTTGTAACTAATGACACGTGGAAAATCATACGACGTAAGTGTTCATTTTCAGTGGGTAAGGTTGCTGGAATTATATTTAGCAGGCGCAGCTCACAACTCATATTATACGAGAAAATTACTGTTTGCGTTGGGTCATGTTCGTGGTTCTTTATGAAACACATGCGAGACTGACAAACTTAAAAAGAACTAAGAATGTGAAGCAAAGCAAATACTGGAATAGGAAAAGATAAGTTTTAACTTCCGTCGTCTTCCCTGACACTAAAACTGTGGTTTTGCTTATTTGCCCTTGTCGAGTACACCACGTCTTCAAATAGCCTCCGTACTTTTCATCGAATAAATCTCTTGCGCGACTCTTATTGCTAGACGGCTTACCCAAACCTTATGCAAAGTGGGTGAGATGGAAAAAGAGAACACCATTTCTTGTTGTGTACAACATTACCGCTCAGTACATCACATGGTGGCTAACTAGAAAATATTGATCGTCAAATAGAGTATTACGTCAGGAAAATGTCTTATTGTTATCCGTAATTCAATTTTAAGTTCTGTGTCGAGGAAGCATCGAATGCTTAGAGATTTACTGTCGTTAATATTGAATGTACACGTTTGGTTAACTTTCTAGCTCCAGTGAATGTGAATGCAATGTCTCTCTCCAGTAGCTCAATACGGATTTCTTGGGTAAAGCCAGCTGTAGAAACGAATGTAAATTTATTAGATTACTACATTTGCTACAAAGGAGAAAGCACGAAGGAGATCTGCCAGTCCACCAGTGACCTCACTTACTCTATCACTGGTTTGAATCCAAAAACTACTTATGAAATTGGTGTCCGATCTAACACAAGTATTGGTAACAGTGAATATCGCAATATTTCCTGGACAACATATGAAGGTAAGATAAAATAAACGCAGTATAAATTAATAAGCTCCAAAACCTTGACAAAATGTACAGGACACCATTTTTCCAATTATCCCCAAATTCTTTCACCATCTTGTCGGCAGGTGTCTTATCCTAACTGAATCAAAAATGTTATCAAAAGATGTTTTGCTTAGGAGCGGCAAGTTGCCCTTGTTTTCTTGCAAGTTGGTGGTGAAGTGAAATAAAGTGAAGTGAAGAGAATATGAGAGGAATAAAGCAAGTTGAAGTGTAGTGGGCGGGAGCAGTGTGAGGTGCAAGGTCCTGGGCTATATTTCTCTGGACTCAAACAACGATATAAAAGTGAAATGATGCATAAGCAGGTTGATTGAGGAATAAAAAAGGGTTAGGAAAGTGACGAAACGCACGAGGAACTTCAGCGGCAAGTTCCTGACCGTTTAGGTTATTCCTTCTTGATTTAGTTGATGAAAAGGAGGTTAGTTTAATGATGGATTG
This sequence comes from Heliopora coerulea, assembly GCA_030142905.1. NCBI lineage: Eukaryota > Metazoa > Cnidaria > Anthozoa > Scleralcyonacea > Helioporidae > Heliopora > Heliopora coerulea. Next base: position 874,121 of record JASJOG010000039.1, read on the forward strand.
GCAAGAATTTTGTCACCAAGTCTTGACCATATTGCTGAGGAAAATTGGTATTCTCTTTAACATTCTTTGGATTTATTCAAAAATATTTTACGCTGTGAAATCTAAAGACAACAGCTAAACCAAGATGGACGAACAGAAACTACAAATTAAAGGGTAATCCCGAATTAGTGCTAATTGTGTCTTGAACAACTGGCTCCTGTCTTTTGAGAAAGGTTCACTTAATTTTTGCGCGTCAAGTGGAGTTCTGGAACAAAATTTTGTTGTAGCCTGATACGGTTTTTTCCAGTCCATATCCAACTTTTTAATTTTACTTTGGCTAACGTCAAACAATTTCATTGTGACTTAAGCCGGACAATTTTACTCGTCGAGGGGAGACATAGTAGACCGGAAAGGAGTAGTGACATGGTCAAAAAGCTTCATAGCATTTAGGCACTTAGCATTCTCTTAGCATAGTATTTCGTAGTCATTAAGCTACTGGTTAAAAACTTTTAATTTTACTTTCTCTTCATGTTTCAGCGGCCGTAGAAATATCCAGAAAAACATACCGCGATTTTGAGATCACGTTATGGAAATCTAGACCGTCGTTTACGTAAGTTATATGACCCATTAAATTGTCATTCATGCTGAGGAGTACTTGAAAAATTGAAATGGAACTGAAGACTCATTAATTCCTAGAATTGCCAATATTTCATTTGTGTGTTGGAGTAAGGTGGTATGAATCTGGGTCCCTGCGCGTCCTTGGTGTTCCTGGGAACCCAGGCCCAGCTAGAAGATGATGAGTGTGTCCCAAACGGTGCAACGTTCGAATGGCATTTCGTCGTCTTTTTTGTTCGCAGCTTCATTGTCTTTCCTGGTTGGTTGGTTTGAAGTTAGTCGAGTTTTTGTATCATACAGTTTTGTCGGAAAGATTAATTTTATTCTCAAGATTGTCAGCGAACTCTCTGTGGCTTAGCACACTACGTTATTTACCTATGAATGACTCAAAAATCACAACCAGCTGCAACTTTAAAAAGTATAAAACAAAGCATACTCCGAATAATACTGACATCTTGAAACTCAATGATCAGATCAAATCAGACAAAGATCTCTAATGATGACTTTGAAATAAGGTCGAAATATTACAGTCTCACGATAGTCTTATCTTGTCTTTAACTCAAATCTTGAGCTTCAAGAATGACTCAAACCGAGGCAATTTTGAAAGAATCAGCATATTTAGCCTTTTCTCTTTTCTTGTGTCTTTAGGTCTCTCCAAATTGTAGTTAAACCTGCCAGCAGTAGGACATCTCCGCCAGACAGCTATCCTTCCAACCAACTTAAATCTTACAATGATCGGGGTGATCCGTCAAATCCTTACATTGCAGCTGCGTTGCAGTCAAGCCTGGTTACTTCCCCAGTTTTTATCGTTGGTAATGAGACATGGTACAATTCAACAAATTCAGGATACTACAATGGACCACTGGAACAAAAAGGGAGCTATACTGTTTTCGTTAGGTTCTTCCAAACCAAGGTTAGTTCAATTGTTAGAGCAACGGTCAGGTAACTCGTGGTCGCATGTCATCAAATCTGTTGGTGATGAGACATGGTACAACTCAACAAACTCAGGATACTACAGCGGACTGTTGAAATTAAACGGGACCTACATTGTCTTCGTTAGGTTCCTTCACACCCAGGTTAGTTCAATAGGTACACCAGCCGTTAGTAACTCGAAGCTACGTGTTCAAATGCCGTTCGGTCGAGAGTATCTATTCATTTCTTTGTTCCTATCTTTATATGTGGTCTTAATTATGTATTTATTTAGAACATGAACTACTCAACCGAATGGAGTTCTGAAATTAAGCTTCCCGCTAGACCACCAGGTAGGTTTACACATTCTGTTGCTTATCTCAGTTGGAAAGTTATTTCGTGTCGAAATACTACCGTGCCAAGGCTAGAGTTTTATTAATTTAACATTTCTAATGCAGCAATTGTTGGTGAAAGCAAAATTTCCATCCCGCTTAGAAACTTGGAAAAAGTATTGGTTACCAGGCCTAAGATTATGTTTTTCGGTTAGGTTTGTAGATTGAAAATTGCAAAATAAGTTTCCTATTACTAACGCGGCGATTGGTTCATCACCGTGTATGTATCAGGCTGTGCAAACACGCTTAAGACATCCGAGCTCCGCTTCATGCCAGAATTTGTTCATGGCGCGAAGGAAAAGTTCTGATTGATTTACAGCAGCTTTCGAGTTCTCCCAACTTTCTCCTCGTGTTTGGATCAGCCTATATGAACACTGCAAGGCGGAGAGGATGAAAAACGTTTGAAACTAAAATAGAAAATGATTGCATTTCACGGGAGCATCATTCCGCAGGGTAAACCATGACACTCTGGTGAAGAATCTTCGCTCAAAGCGTTAGGACTTCTGTTTTAAGTTTTCTGTCGATCTTTTGTAGATTGTTGTTGACAAGCAACTCCTTATGATGCGTGGTATCGTTTTATGCTTCTTTTTTAGCCCCATCAATCGAAAAGATTGTGTCGTCAGGGAATAAAGGTTTAAGAATATCGTGGAAAGAATCAAATTTGCCGAAAGATCAAAAGCCAAAAAATCACATTATTATTTACCGGACATTAAAATGGCGCAGACGGAAAGAAACTGGGTCTGGTGCTTCATCTTACGTTCTCAGTGGTCTTGAATACGACACAACATACAACATCAGTGTGCAGACTGTCACAGAAGCCGGTGAAAGCAAACCCAGTCAGGAAATGTTAAAAACGACAAATTCAGGTAAACTAATGACATTGAGGTGGTTGTCGTTGAAATATCTCAACACGCTGTAGTACTTGAATTTTTATTTGGGTTTTAAGCCCTATCTAAACAAGAGTTACCTCTGTCTTAGTGATGGTAAATTTCGTACTTAAGGATTAAACGTTAATACTTAAGAAAATAAAGTTTTTTTTTCAATTCTTAAATCTTCAAGGCTATCCATCCTTTAAGAATTAATATATATGTGACCTCACTTTTCCTTAAACTCAACGTTGTTGCAAGAGTTATGTGCCGACTAAGTAGCGATCACACTCTTGCCACCAAATCTGTCTTTATTTCATTCAAGCTCTTCTTTTTATACAATTTTACAACGTTCGTTTGACATATTTTCATTTCTTGCAAAATAAAGTACTTACCGTAATTTTTACAACTGATATAAAATATATTGTCTGCCAAGGAAGAAACAGAGGATCACAATCTACTTAAGTTCTATAATAAAATTAATGTACGTTATAAGCAATAATTAAAACATAAAGTCCTAAGTCACGAAACTAAAGATACGAAACTAATAACATGCGATATACCTGTTATATAACTTAATATAAGAACATTTAGTCGATTTATTACTAAAGACAGGAAACTAAGAACATGAGATATAACTTAATATAAGAACATTTAGTCGATTTAATACTCAATACATTAGGCTCTTAAAACCACATTCCTTGCCTTAAAACAACCAATGATAACTTGGTATTATAGTTTGTGAGAGTTACAACATTCAATCTCGCTTGACCCTGGGAGTCTATTGACTCACGCTTTATTCTCACCATCTTTGATCCGGCTCAAATCTCGACGAGAATCCATAAGAGTTTCGGCCAAGCTCAGACGCAGGACCATTTCTAAGGACCTGGGTCAAGATGGTGGAAAGTTTAAAATGGAGAGAGCTAAACTCGCAAAGAATGTCTGTCAATTTTTCTTTTGGACCCAATCCCTGAACTTGCTTTCATTTTAAAAAAATATCCCAATAGTTTCTGAAGCTAAAATTTTTCTTTCTCCATGTTCGTTATGTACTAGAAAAATAGGTTTGCTTTGGCGTACATGTATCTACTGCTTAGTATGAAGCGCCGACTAAAGTTCGGAGTAATGAAGTGAATTTAAAGCCTTGTGTCCATTTAATCGCTATAATTGTTCAAAAATCAGTCCAACGATCGCAGCGATTGTATGGAAACTACTCTTGTCGCGATTTGTGATACGTGTATAAGCCCTTCGCTTTCGCTTGAATGCATCGACCTACAACACGATAGAGGTTTCGAAAACTTTTTATCGCCGTTCCAGCGACTTGCAACACACTTCGAAAACTGCGGTAAATCACCTTTGCAAATTTATCGTAACTCATCGTATAACTGACTAAAATACTTACCTACCTACCATGAAACACGGTGTCGCAGTGCATAAATGACGATTGACGAGAAACAAGACGCCCAGTAGGCGATTCACTCGGGCTACCTGACTATTGGGAATTCATTCAAGAAGGACATATGAGGGATCAGGGCTTGTTAGGAAAATGAAAAAAATACGCACACTCGGTAGGGAGATGCTAGTCCTAAAAAGACCTAAGGTTACCCGAAGTCCCACCCGAACTGGAAATGCAATGATTGACCACTATGAAATTAGACACGTCCAAGTGTACATACGACATAAATGAGAGGCACTCCCTCAAATCTGTACAAAATGTTCGCCCTAATGACTTAATGAGACCCCAACAATGCCTCCACTCCGCCACCGGAACGATTGTGCAACCTGTGAGGGTATTTCGAAAGTACAAATAACTTCCTGATAACGAATTTAATTTGGGGAAGGTTTGTGTCTTAAATTCCCCCTTTATTTCGCCTCCTTTACTATTTGCATTTGTACATTTTGGTACAAAGTGATCCTGAGATTTTCCGCCTGAGTCCTTCCCCAGGTAACAACAGTTTGACTATAATGCCATGAACTTTTAAGTGTTGGACGGAACGGTTCAACATTGCTGTTGTTTAGGAACATGGTCCCCACAAATGGTTTTCATGTTACTTTTATGTAGAAACCATCAACAACAATTGACTTTGTTCTTCACGTCTCCAGACGTTTATATGAGTTTATTTTATATTTTGTTGACCTCTTTTTGATAATACAATCTTAATCTTCTTGTCACAGAACCTTTATCCCCGCCAAGAAAAAGTAACGACGATTTATCGTACACCGTGTCTCTACGGAAACCAAGCGGACGTAAAAACGTCGAGTGAGTCTAATCCGAAATTTGCATTTCTCTAATTTGGATCTTCGGAAAACCCAGGGATAAATTCTTTGCTATATCCGTTGGATATTATTTGCTCTCTCTCTCTCTCTGTACATTTCCTTGACATCCCTTTCCTTAATGTAACCTGACCTGACCTAGGTCTGTATTAGTTTCGAAAACGAGATAAAACTATGCCTTCCCTTCTAATCCTGTGGATACCCATCCCTTCCCTTCCGTTTCCTTTTCTTCCCTTTCATTCCCTTCCTTCCCATCGCTTCCCTTCCATTCCCTTTTCTTACCTTTGATTCCCTTCCCTTCCCTTCCCTTCCCATCCCTTCCCATCCCTTCCCTTCCGTTTCCTTTTCCTCCCTTTCATTCCCTTCCCGTCGCTTCCCTTCCATTCCCTTTTCTTACCTTTGATTCCCTTCCCTTCCCATCCCTTCCCTTCCGTTTCCTTTTCCTCCCTTTCATTCCCTTCCTGTCGCTTCCCTTCCATTCCCTTTTCTTAACTTTGATTCCCTTCCCTTCCCATCCCTTCCCTTCCGTTTCGTTTTTTTCCCTTTCATTCCCTTCCTTCCCGTCGCTTCCCTTCCATTCCCTTTTCTTACCTTTGATTCCCTTCCCATCGCTTCCCTTCCCATCGCTTCCCTTCCATGTCCTTTTCTTCCTTTGATTCCTCCCTTCTCTTCAATTTTTTGTGTGTCGCTTTATTTAATTTTGCTTCAATTTACTAATCTTATGAACTCTAATGTAAAGAGAAGCGAAGTGAAGTCAACTTATCATATCTCCATTCGACCCGGCTGGCTCAGCTGCCTCGGGGCGGTGGGGTCGGCTCGGGTTGTTGCAACCCAACGTGAGCCTACTCGACTTAACTCATACATGCCTTCTTTGGTTCTTGATATATCCTCGTATCATCGCTCTTTATTTTACAGAGTGATGTTTGTAAGGCTTTAAATAGGAATTACAGAATGAATAAATTAGCTAATTACAGTGACGGTATGCTAAGATAATTAATTACAATGACATGAGTTTACTTGAAAATTTATGAAAAATTTATTTACTTTTAAATTCATGGAACATGAATTTACTTGTGCTAGATGTAATTCCCGCTACATTGGTGAAACCTCTCGCCATTTCTCAAGACGGATTAAAGAGCACACCTTAACTGATCGAAATTCTCACGTCTTTAAACACCTCAACAACTCTACCAATTGTAAAAACCACTACACACCAAACTGTTTTAAAATTTTAGATTCGGCCAAAACCACTTACATACTCAAATTGAAAGAAGCTATTCACATCCAAAAGAGAAAACCAGAATTAAACACACAAATTCAACATATCAACACCTTCCTCTGTTCATAATTATCGTCTGATACCACCTCTTTTAGTCTTCACACAACATATTGTCATTGTAATTAATTAGTTCTTTATTTTGGTTTCTTTATAAAATTCTCCTCCTCACATTTGTCTACAATACCGTATTTTTCTAATTTTCAACTTGGTGTCTTTGTTTTTAAGACGTGTCGCCTTAATAGTTCTTCAGTCAAATGCTACAATTCCTCAACCTCCAGAAGAAATCCAACCAAGTAACCGTTCCGATTCATCATCCAAAACCTTCATCGCTGCGGAGTTCAACATTGCTGATTTTGAAGAAGACACCATTGATGTTATTCTAGAGGTTTCCGATGATGAACGACGTCGGCGCCGAAGAGTTCCGCAACAAAATCCAAGGAAAGTTCTCCAACCGGGCATGACTTACAGAGTTTCGCAGAGGAACTATGATTCTTCTGGTGTAAGTTGCTAACAAGCATCCAAACAGATTATAATAATGCAGTTTTACGTGTTAGAAGTGTGAGAGCTTGGATATATCTTGAGGTGATAGATGAACGATCGTCAAGCTTGACGATCGTTCATCTATCTCAAGATATATCCAAGCTCTCACATTTCTAACACATAAAACTGCATCAATCATTATTAACATATAGTGGGTTCCGCTTAGGTCGCACATATATGTCGAACTTGTATCTTAGCTCACCATCTGAGTCTCGGTAACTCAATGGTTGGAGCGTCTCACCGGTCATCAGAAGGTTGCGGGTTCGATCCCCGTCTGGGGCTCAGAAATCGTTTTTCTGAGGATATATAGAGCTTGACGAACGTTCATCCATCTCAATATCATAATGATGACCATATGTGAGAGATACCGCAAGCTGGTTTATAAAGTAACGTTTATCGTACGCAGGCTCTGATTGGTTAATACACGTGTATTGAATAGAGCATTCAAACACGGAAAACTTTCCGCTAAAAAGTTTGGTGAAGTTGTGCTGCATACCAGTCTTCCTTTTTTTAATGAAAGAAACACGTAATAATTTTTGGTGTGTTTGAATATTGATTCAAACGCTTGACAGGTTGGTTGACTTTCGAATTGGTCAAAAATTGTCGCTTGTCTTTTTTCTTTTCTTCACTTTGAAGTGGTTTGACTACGTTGACTAGGGTTCGATCTCAGCTTGTCTCTGATTGGTAGGTGATAATTTTTGGGAAAATTGCTCACTTCATCAATGTGTTGATAAAGTTAACAACTTTTCGTATGTTTTTATTTTATCAAAGCAATACCAAATGGATATCCGTGTTTAGATACTGTGATCCAAACACGCGATCGATGTCTCACGACTTTCGAAAAGCTAAAAGCAATCGCCTAGAGGCTCCTGTTTTTTCACGCTTTAGTCAAATCTCGCAACATCCCGCGTGTTTGGATATTGCGTGATCCAAACACGGAAATTCGTTTGGCATTTTATAAGTATATGCTCCAAATTCGTTGCCCCGGGTTTCAATATTTGCCCCGTGGTAACACTTCTGAATGTGAAATATAAAGAGAAAAATAATTGAAAAGATCAAGAAAACCAAGTCAAAGATAACGCTTTTCAGTATGCTTATGTTAGAGGGACTTTCAAACTTAAATAAGCAATCAGAAATCACTCCTCTTGGTGTTTACAATAAATGTTTCTGTTTTTGTAATAATTAGGCCTGGTGTCTTGAGTTTTCACATGGCGTAAAGAATTCCTTACTTGTTTATTTCAGGGATATTCCACGTCAGACTGGAGTGAACCCTTTGCTCTTCCAGGTAATTGTTTTTCTGAATCAGACTTTGTGATATTGGGTGAGGATACCCGTGAAGTATCCAAGTAACAGAACTACTGAAATATTACGAAGTGCGTCAAGTAAGGTGGCCAGTTTGACCTGGACAGTGCGACCTGGTTTCCCAACAAATTGCTGAACGTCCTGGTTTCAACCAGTGCGTCCCGCTGTTCCGACAAATTTTTGAAAAATGTGAAATTGTTCCGGTTTTTACGTAAAGTAAAAGGCTCTGGGATATTTGGTTGTCATTCCCTAACGAAGAAATCTGTGGATCAACACATTCAATCTCCTCCTCTCTAATAATCTCTAATTGATCGAAAAACAAACGAGAGGTCACGCATGTGCGGTTCGTTATCCCACCTTTATGAATAAAAACCGCAAGTTTTTGTTTTGTGTTGAGTCCACCCAGTCACGTGTGAAAATTGAGAGTCTTCTGTTTTCCCATTTTCTAGGCAAAAAGAAGGAACCTGTACCTGGAGGCAGCGGTAGCAGCGGCGGAAGTGGACTTGCGATTGGTGTTTCAATTGGTGTTATTGTTGTTCTCATTCTGGCTGTCGTCGGCTTGTTCTTGTGGAGAAGGTACCAGATTTTTCCATTGAAAAACGCAGTCGACGTATTTCCTATCGTGTGATTTCGATTTTTGATTTGGAGTTTGACTTCCCCATTCTGAGAACAGATTTCCCCATCTGGCTAACGGAAAAAAACAAACCCAATAGTCAATGCAAACCTCCAGCAAAAATTACACAATTCAAAATAGCGGATAAACGAACAATTTCAAGAAAGACAACTTTGGATATTGTACAGAAAAAAGAACATCGTAGAAGAGACGTGACATTTCGTTACCATGCTACAGTGTTACAAAGAAATACAGAAATTGAAATATATTCCTCATAACGTTAAAAAGCTTATTATGCGCCTTTAGGAGACACTAGTAAACAGGGTGTATTGGAATATATTTTGTTTCATGGAACTGGATCTTCTTTTTCAGGAACGCCAGGGACAGATCAACCCCAACCAAGAGAGTTTATGAAAAGGAAAACGATGAAATTGATTATTTTCATAACGGAGCTAATTACAATAACGAAGAAGAGGAAGCCCAGATTGAGGATGAGATGACTGAAGGAATTTATTCAAATGAAACTGGCAAGTTGTTTGTTTTTTATGTTCAACTAACACAGTCTAAAATCCTCAGGTAGACAGTAATAAATACTTATGTTTTACAATGAATGTTTGGCATTTTCACTCGAATGATTGATGGACGGATGTTTTCTGTCTGTTTAGTTGGCTGGCTGGCTATGGTTGGTTGGTTGGCTGGTTTGCTAACTGGTTAGCTGGTTGATTAGCTGGCTAGTTGGGTGGCTGACAAGTTGGCTGATTGATTGTTTGGTGGACAGGTTGGCTGGCTGGCTGGCTGGATCATTGGCTGGCTGGCTGGTTGGGTGTCTGATTGGCTGGCTGGCTGGTTGATTGGCTGACTGGCTGATTGGCTGGCTTGGCTAGCTAGCATGCTGGCTACCAGGCTGGCTGGTTTGTGGGCTGGTTGAGACTTTGTGTATTAATTTACAAAACAAAGCAACAATCGAAGATAAACATTTTGAAAACTGAGGAGACGAGTTAAAATCAAGACGAATAATTTTAATTAGTATTCTATTCTATTTTGTAAATTAATTTACAATCAAAATACCGGACAGGGGTTGAAAGTGTTTGAAACCGAAGGCTCAATTCTTTGGAGGTTTTGTAAAGAAGGTTTGAAAGTTAATTTTAACCTTTTTCATTCCTCGCTGATATTCCAGTTGTAACTACGGAAAACTGTGCAAAGAAAAATTCGATCTTGTTCACCGAAGGAAGCATCTTTGAGGTGCAAACAAGTGAAATAGACTTAAAGCCAAACTAGGTTCGGATCTGAAACTAACAAACAAAAATTTGTGGCTCCATCTTAATGTTAGTCTCATTAGTTGCTTGAACATCAGACTAGAAGACTAAGAGTTGTGGATTCATTTGAATGGTGTTCTCGTTCCGGTGTTTTTTTAACACCAGATTAATTAACCAAAGTTTGTCATCTGTTACCTATGTTAGTTATACAGGCCACTGATAGAGCATCAGATTTCGTCCTCAATCACAATCTTTGAAAGACAAGTCTAATGTTCTACCAGCTAACTTATTTCGCGAAGGTTGAGAGTTTGCCCAATTCCTTCCGTTTGCTTGTGTCATGTTCCGTCAACCCAATTAAAAAATACATTACATTATTAAAAGGTTTTGGCATTGCTTTCTTCAGGTCTTTTATCCAAGGAGGCACATGCTCCAGTTCCTATTTCAGAGTTTGCCTTTTACGTGAAGGAAATGAAAGCCAATGACAACTACGCATTTAAAAATGACTATGAGGTGGGTAAATTATGACAAAGATGACAGAGAACGATAACGCTAAAGATATGGATAACGACAACGGTGAAGATAATGATATCGTCGACAGTGACAAAGGACAAACCACGTAAAACAAACTACCAAAGGTAGCGACAATGATAGTAGTTATTGAGAAGTACGTTCACTGAAAGCGCTGTGGATCACTTCAGCAATTAACCATTTAGCGTTACAAGACATTGACGTTCGGTTTTGTCGGCTGTTTGCTGATCAATGTTATTTCTCAGAATCTATGACATAGTAACTATCTCATTCTGCTTGTGTAAAAGATCCCTTTTATCTCAAGAATCGCCAATGTGTATGACTATCCCTTAATTCCTTGAAGAAATTTGGCAAAACATGAACCCTCGGTATGCCCCGTTTTATGACAACACCTATAAGTAATTTCTAATTTTACGTTGGTTGAACTTTCGCACATCTTTTCAAGGAACTGCCTACCACTTCTGATGTATCTTGGGACGTTTCAAAAAAGCCCTACAATAAGAAGAAAAACAGATATGGGAACATTGTTACATGTAAGGTTACGAAATTATCTTAAATACTGTCCTAATTACGTAACTACCTACACATCCACCCACCCATCTATCCACCAACCTTCTCCTCCACCTCACTACCAACTCTGTAGCTACACATCCACCTACGTACCCAACTACCTACCCATCTATCCAACCACCTGCCCATCTTCCTACTCAACCATCCGTTCACCGATCCATCTATCCATCTATTCACCTACCCATCTATCCACTTACCTTTTTATACACCTCACTACCAAATCTAGCTGCACATCCACTCACATATCCATCTACCTACCCATCCACCTACCCAACTACTTGTCTAACTACCTACCCGTCTACCTATTCACCCATCCATCCACCTACCCATCTACTCACCTACCTATCTATCCACCTACCCATCTACCCATCTACTTACCCATCCATCGAGCGACCCATCTACGCGCCTACCTATCTACCCACCTACCTACTCATCCATCCAACCACCCACCCATCCACCCATCTACTTACTCACCCATCCATCCACCGACACATCTACCCACCTGCCTACTAACCACCTACCAATCAACCCGCTGACAATTTCTATTAATGCTACCTATCCCTGCCTACCAACCCACCTAACTACCTACATATTTTACCTTCCTACATGCCCACCTAACCACCTTTATGACTACCTACTTACCTGTGTTCCTAGTTATCTACCTGCCTAACTGGCCACCCACCAACCAACCTACCACTTGCCTACCTACCTACCACCCACCTACCAACCTACCACCCACCTATCAACCTACCACGTGCCTACCAACCTACCACCCACCTACCAGCCAACAAACGTACCTGCTTACTTATCTAAAACTTCCTGTTAAACTCACGATATTTTCAATCGTGTACTTTGTAGACAAATCGATACCAACTTTTTAAATCTTTTATGCAGATGACCATTCTCGAGTCGTTCTTTCTGGTGATGAATATCACGATTACATCAACGCCAGCCATATTGACGTGAGTTTTAAAATTAATTATTGTCAACCTGAAATAATCAAATACGATCTCGCATACACTGGAAGAAGACATTTGTTTTTTTCTGCGAAGAACTTGAATTAAACTAAAGAACAAATTCGACAGTAAATAAACCGAGATGACGTTAGTTTCAAACCCCATAACTTCCAGGAATGACGTCATTTTCACACTTATAGTACATGGACACTTTCGGTTTTGTGACATGGGAGCAGACATTACCTAAAATGCGCAGTGCTGTTTTCAAATCTGTATTTTCGTACGTTTTTATGATTACTCTTTTGGCATAGACGTAGACGTAGACGTAGACATGGACATAGACATAGACATAGACATAGACATAGACATGGACATGGACATGGACATGGACATGGACATGGACATGGACATAGACATAGACATAGACATGGACATAGACAGAGACATGAACATAGACATAGACATAGACATGGACATGGACATGGACATGGACATGGACATGGACATGGACATGGACATGGACATGGACATGGACATGGACATAGACATAGACGTAGACGTAGACATAGACGTAGACATGGACATAAACATAAACATAGACATAGACATGGACATGGGAATAGACATAGACATGGACACGAACGTTGATGTAGGCATAGATATTTAGATTTGAAATGCAGATGTATATGTCCATGTAGATGTGCATGTGAAGCGTATGTGTGTGTGTACAGATATGCTTTCTTTACAAAATTTGCCGTTTGTTATCTTTTTTTATTTGTTTTAGGGTGTGAAGCCAAATTCATATATTGCTACTCAAGGTAAGTTAAACTGACCTCGTAGTAGCTCCTCTAAACAGTAGAATGCGTGCTTATTTATAGTAAGCCTGGATGCCAACAAATCTTTTGTTTGTTTGTAAAATACGCCGAGGCTTATTTAAGTGATGAACTAAAATATTCATATAAATGCACCGTTCACGAATTATTTAAGCCGCAGCTTATGTTCTCTCGTACGAATAATACCTCCTCTTTTATTTAACACCATCACTTTTTAATCAATGTTTAAAAGGCCCAACTAAAGTTACCTTGGACGACTTTTGGCGAATGGTTTGGGAACAACGAAGTTATTCAATCGTGATGGTGACGTCATTGATTGAACTTGGTAAGGTAAGTCGGAATCGTTAGAATTACGTCTTTCGGGGAAGTTACAAGTCGACGAGACTAAATCCACATTTTGTCTTTAGAGAGATTTCTGCTCACTATGTTACTTCCAACACCCGTTGATAAGTAGATTAAGGTGCAGCCAATTACAGAGCTTGCAATTTATACATATTTATGAAGATGTGCTTGTGTGTGGGTTTTGGTGTATTTGTGCTTGCATGTATGTATGTATGTATGTGTGCATGTATGTGTATGTATGTGTGTATGTATGTATGTACGTATTTATGTATGTATGTAGGTATGTACGTATGTACGTATGTACGTATGTACGTATATATGTATGTACGTATGTATGTATGTACGTATGTATGTATGTACGTATGTATGTACGTACGTATGTATGTACGTACGTATGTATGTACGTACGTATGTATGTACGTACGTATGTATGTACGTACGTATGTATGTACGTATGTATGTATGTACGTATGTATGTATGTACGTATGTATGTACGTATGTACGTATATATGTATGTATGTATGTATGTATGTGTGTATGTACGTATGTACGTACGTACGCATGTATGTATGTATGTATGTACGTACGTACGTATGTATGTGTGTATGTATGTATGTATGAATGTATGTATGTATGTGTATGGGTGTGTATGTATGTATGTGTATGGGTGTGTATGTACGTATGTATGTATGTATGTATGTATGTATGTGTGTATGTGTGTATTAATCTGTTAATGTCTCGTTACCTATATATCCATCCATCTATCCATCCCTTCTCGGTGCTCCGATGAAAACCATGTCAGTAACATCACCGTGACGCTTTTTAGTCTAAGTGCGAGAAATACTGGCCAGATGAAGGAAGCATAATGTTCGGAGACATCCAAGTGACGCTGATCAAGACAGAAGAATTCGCCTGTCACGTCTTACACACCCTTCAGATTAAGAGGGTAAGGTTTTCGATGTTTGTTTTTTTTTGTTTTCTTTTGGGGTTTTTTTTATTCTGGTTATAATAAATTGTAGGAAAGTTACACCCAAGTAGGTCAACTCGGGAAAGGAAATAAGTTGGGCCGCTAAGCTTGGATCAGTGCTTCAGAATCATCCTGTGTGTAATATATGAAGAGATCATTTCACAGTCATTCAGTAGTTTACCGACCGACGTCCAAGATGGCTGCGATTTCTCACTGTTACCCAATGGCCCCGCTCACTAGATCAAATTCATTTTTACCTTCTTCCAATTTCCTTCTTTCCTGTTTGTTCATTTGCTTCATATTGCAGGACAACGAAGAACGTGAAGTAAAGCACTATTATTACACGTCCTGGCCTGATCATGGTGTCCCTAAGTTTCCCACTCAGCTCCTCGCTTTCCGAAGGCACTTCAGAACGCACCATTGGCAGGAATCTGGTCCGATGGTCGTTCATTGCAGGTGAAGACTGAAACTTGTGGTAGACAGTAATGTCGTAACTTGATTAACACAATAGTTATATTTCAACATTTAAAACATTCTCCTATTAAGAATAAGATAAAGGAAGCTAAAAAGAAAAACCAACACACCGTGTTTCACCTAAAGTCTATATATCGCGATACAGAACGGATACGCGTTCGTTAAATGGTTCATATGAATTCATATTTTATATTGGTTCTTAGGAAAAGGCATAAAAACTTACCAACATAGGAAATAACGATTCTAGCCACTGAAACCTTACATTTGAAGGAGCTAAAATTCGTCCAAAGTGAATTTTTTGGACATACAGCTAACTTAGCTACCATGACGTTCTGTCCATTAATCCTTTCCAGTCCAAGAGGTCTCTCATTGACGAGTAAACTCTTGTAGCGTTAGCTAATGTAAAATCCCAAAGTCGGGGTTGGATCAGAAAGTATTAAGGAGATAGTTTTTAACTGGAACGTCGCGAGTAATATTGAGGATATTTTCATTTCATCTAGTGCTGGAGTCGGTCGGACAGGAGTATTCTTGGTCATTGATATGATACTTGAGATGTTGGAAAAAGGCCTGACTGACTCTGTGGACGTCTTTGGTCAAGTGGTGGCCATGAGAAAACGCCGAATGAACATGATTCAGACCTTAGTAAGAACTCCATTGATACCTAGTACAGTTAAAAGTGACCCTTAAGCCTGGTTCACACGAGCGAAATAGGCATAAGGACAAGACCAATCGAAAACAATGCATGACATCTCCTCTGGGACTTGCGAAGACAAAACAACAAGAATTTTTTTGTTTCGTCTTTTGTTCGGTTCTTCGCTTATTCTTGGACTATGATCTTATGTTTAAGCTTACGACACTCCTTATGTCGCAGGCTTGACTTCGTTTCTTTGTTTTGCCTTTTGTTTTGTCCTTATGCTTACGTTCAAGTGTTAACCGGGTTTTGGGCTTCTTGAAATGCAATCTCTCTCAGAATACATTCCTATGGACATATTCCGACTATTCTTATTCCACAATACCGGCGAAATATCACACGGAATTGAAGTTGCGTAACGCAACAGGTTGCCTCCCAGGGACGCACAGTTATGGCCACTCCGTCTTAGAAATCTATTCCGAAACCTTTTTTAAAATATAAGAGAATTTTCTCCTCCATTGAAACACGACAAACAGTCAAAACTGCTGAAAACAGTTAATTACGAAGGTCAACAGTAATTACAGCTGGACCTAAGTGAAGACACAGATGCAGTGTAGGAGTACAAGATCTAAAGAAGCGTGAAATACCAGACTAATTGCATGGATTGATTCTACATTCGAAGTCTGGGATTCTTGAGAATTTTCAATTCCTAGAAGTTTTTGAGTTTTCTTACTTATGACTAGAGGACTTTCCTGGGGTTACCCTTATTTTAGAATGTAGTTCAGATTATTTCGAGACAAAAATTAACGTCAATATCATGGTGATATCATTTTCAAATTCGAAAGGTAAATGTTTACAAGTTAGAGATTATGTATACAATAGGAGGTGTGATATAATACGATATGTACTTGACAAAACAACCATAATAGCTATCGTATTATATCACAGCTCCTATTGTATATATAATCTCTAACTTGTAAACATTTACCTTTCGAATTTGAAAATGATATCACCATGATATCGAAACGTCATTCAACAAATATAATTTTACGATCGCTAATTTTTGTCTCGAAACGTCTTACAAAGAATTTACTAATTCAGGTTAGCACTGAGAATGCCACCTTCCCCCTCAAAAAAAAAATTAAAAAAAAAAATAAAAAAAATTTAAAAATGAGGATAATAAAAAAGAAAGAAAAAAATACCACTTCATACGAATACCAAGAACCATTAAAAGTCAATTTCTCCGTGAAATTTTGTAATTATGTTTTTTTTTCTAGGAACAATATATCTTTGCTCACGAAGCAATTTTAGAAACAATCGTGTGTGGCCTGAATGAGGTAGATTCCAAGAACGTGAAAAAAGAGATTGAAAATTTGTCGGCTGTTCAAGCGGGAGGAATGACTGGATTCCAAGAAAAGTTCCACGTGAGTTCTCCATTCACATTCTCCATTCATTTTTCTTTCTCGGAAATTTTGTAAACGGAGTATTTTTATTTTTACAATATTTGTTTCTCAACATTAGAGACTAGAAAATGTTTCACCAACATTTACCGACGAAGAATGTACGGCTGGGTTACTCGAAGGAAATCGGTCAAAGAATCGTTTCAAAGACATTTATCCAGGTATTTTATTGCATTTTATATGTTTAGATACAAAATTATAAACATATTATACTTCTTCCTTTTACTGCTCTAAACCACTTCACTTGATCATAAGCACCTTCAGCATTTCAAAACATTTCTTCAAAACCAAACGAATTTGAGA
Source organism: Heliopora coerulea (assembly GCA_030142905.1). Classification (NCBI taxonomy): domain Eukaryota; kingdom Metazoa; phylum Cnidaria; class Anthozoa; order Scleralcyonacea; family Helioporidae; genus Heliopora; species Heliopora coerulea. The sequence goes on from JASJOG010000039.1 coordinate 891,208, forward strand.
GTAATAAGATCTTTTCTCCATCTTAGCTGACGATTATCTAACGTTTAAAGAACACTTTTTTTTTGGGGGGGGGGGAATGGAATGTCTTTTAACTCCGAATCTTTGGTACATTTCCCCTGAGTTGCTAGATTTTATTTTATTTTATTTATTTATTTATTTTTTTATTTATTTATTTATTTTTTTTTTTTGAGTTTTTCTGAGTTTTGACAATCATATTATCGCACTTTGACTTCACATCTCTGCGGATTTCCTTGTCTCCTTTTGAAATGTATGCTTTCGTTACCAAATGGTAATTTTTCGGTGAACTAAGTCCAAGAACTGACCTGTTTCGATGCGGATGAACTTTTAGTGCCGAAACAAAACAAGATTATTACAAGCCATTTCCCACATTTTAAAATCAGGGCGACAAATATTTCTACTTTCTGTGACAGACTCTGCAGACTTCCGTTGTTATGGTTTAAGAGTAGGTAATTGGAATCACACTGCTGTTATAGTTATGTGAATGTGATAATTTAATGACTGGGAGTTAACCAGGTGATAATATAGTGCGCTTTAAGTCCCGGACTATAACGCGCATGGGATGGCTACACATAAGGGTATGCCATGTAGAATCGATTGAATAAGTGTGAGTCTTGGCCTAAGTGTTGTAAAAATAGTAAAATTACCAACTGGCTGGAAAAGGGAAATATAAACCCACCACATGTTTTGGATTTTTAAGAGGTGTTAGATGGCTACTTAGTTGGACATGCAGCGCAGAGCTGAAAAAACGTATTATTTATGTCAATGACATTGTCTTTGCAGTTGAATCGACCCGTGTTAGTCTTCGATACGTGAGCGGCGTGGACAATTCTGATTACATCAATGCTGTTTTTGTTCATGTAAGTCTTGTTTTCGTCACGTCTTCGTCTTGTATGTGTGATAGTTTAAGGAAATAAAAGGGCCGACTTAAATGTGGTTTTCTTCTCGGCTAGGGGTACCTTGGAAAGGATTATTTCATCGCCACACAGAGTCCTCTTCCAAACACGATTGACGACTTTTGGAGGATGGTCCATGAACGAAATTCATCGACAATTGTCTTACTGAACGGCGTTAAAGAAGGAACGGTGAGTAATTCAATAAACCATGTCATGGAAATGCCAAATCATCTCCCATGGCAGTTCACTGAGTGAGAGCTCTCTAGGGAAAATCATGCAGTTGTCTTTCAAGGAAGAATAACTTCTCTCCCTTTCGTATTTTATCGTTTTTCTTTTCCCATTCCCTTTCGTGTTCTGTTCCCCACTTCTCTCCCCTTTCCCTTCCCTTGTCCCTTCCCTTTCCCTTTCCCTTTTCCCTTCCCCTTTTTCTTTCCCTTTCCCTTTTCCCTTCCCCTTCCTCTTTCTCTTTCTCTTTCCCTTTTCCCTTTCCCTTTCTCTTTCCTTTCTCTTTTCCCTTTCTCTTTCCCTTTTCCCTTCCCCTTTCTCTTTCCCTTTCCCTTTCCCTTTTCTCTTCCATTTTCCCTTTCCCTTCCACATCCTCCTCCCTTTCAACATCCTATTCTTCTTCCTTTCCGTCTTCCCTTTCCCGTTTCTTTTCCCTGTTGTATTTTTTCCTTTCCCTTTCCCCTCTCATTTCCCTCCCACTCCTACTCCCCCTTTCCTTCTCCTTCACACTCCACAAACACTACTCTAACTCTAAGTCGTACTCTTCCTCCTCACTATACTTTCCACAATTTCTTTTCTTCATGGTCCTTCAGTTAACCGTCTTACTCGCGCGGTAAAAAATAGAATTCTTATTGTAAGAAAAAAGAAATCTCGTTTCAAGACCATATTTCTTAAATTAAGAAGTGTTATCTTGTCCCTTAGGCAGGATAATTTTTTTAATAAGCTATCTTGATAAGAAAAAACTTCTTAAACGAAGACATATTTTCTTGAATTAAGAAAATATATCTAGACTGGACAAGGAAAATATTCATGAATCAAGATATATTTTGTTAAGTTTCTTGGAAGAAGAAAACAATCCACATGGCTTTTCTTATCAAGAATTAACTTCTTAAAGCCAGGAAATTAATCTTAAAACTAGAAAAAAATATCTACCGAAGATTTTAATTTTTTGCAGTACGTTTTAGTCCCTAATCTTATGCCAATCCCTTCTCCAATCTTTGTCCCATTTGATTTCTTCTTCTCATTTGTCGTTTTTTGTTTTTATTTAGTCTTTTCCAAAGTTCTGGCCTTCTGCTCGTGCTCAACCCAAACAATATGGTGACATCACTGTACGCTTGGAGACAGCAGCGGAAAAAGATGGCATCGTAACCAGAAAGTTTCTCGTATCCCCTTATCCCGTAAGTATTATGCTATCGTATAAATATATCCCAGAATGTAGGAAATTCCTACGACACACATGCCTATTAAGGTGACCTCCAATTTTAAAATGGATGTACCGGTAGTTTGCTGATATTTCTACAATCATATCTGACTTAAAAGGAAATATCTATTGATTAGATAAACTAGAAGTGTCGTACGAATGTCTGAGAATCTGGGCACATTCATCTTTTTCCAGGATCTTATATTCCTAGTTGACTAAGGTGATTCCAGGAACGAGAATAGCATAGCTCTTTTTAACAATGGCGGCTGATTGACATGGTAATTTACACCCATCTAAATCAGCTTTTCTGAAATAGATTAACAAAGAGCATAAGTAATACAAGATATGAGTTGCCTTGACAAAGAATCAATCAAGACAACGTCGAAAAAAGGAAAACTTTTCGTGGTTACATTTTCACCGTGCGTTTTCTGTTAAAGGATTTACATGATGGACGTGTTGTCAAGATTTTTCAACATACCAAATGGCCCAATCAAACGGTACCTGAAAGTCCAGATGGTGTCATTACTCTGATGTCGTTGGTAGAGAAAGCACGACAGACTTCAGGAAAAGGACCAGTTACTGTTATGTGCAGGTGAAATATTCTACGTCTACATCTACATCTACATTTTATTAAGTCGGTAAAAATTAATGATTATCACACCAACTATAACTAAAAAGATAATGAAGTTATAAAAATATATAAATATATAATATCAAATGTATTTACATTAAATTAAGATAAATAAAACTTTAAGAGTGATAACTTTTAAGTTCAGTTTTGAAAACTTTTAACGAGTGTGCTAAGACTATTCCCTTTGGAAGACTGTTCCACTCAGTTAACGTAATAATAATAATAATAATAATAATAATAAATTCTGGGATAGAAAGAGGTATTTAAAAATATCTTTCGTAGCTCGTAGTACTCTATATTTAAATTGATCACTATCACGAGTTCTTAATTCTTGACTTGGTACCAATAGTTCATCAGTGTTAAGATCTAATAAGCCACGACTTAATTTATACATCACAGTCAGTCGTGCCGTTTTTCTTCTGCCATGTGGAGATGGAAAGTGATGTTCCCTTTTGCGCAGTAAAGTAGAAAAACTATCCCGAAAATTGTTTTCTTGGAACTTGATATTCAAATAAACAAGAGGGAAGAAAAACGATTACTGTATCATCTCTTGTAACTTCTTGAATGTCATGTTCCAAGATGACAACTTTCGGTTTATTTTTTTTCACTTTATTTTTTTAAACTTTTGGCGTATTATGGTTTTGGTCCATTCGCGAGAGAGCGATGAGATAAATCAACGTCTAACTTTAAGGGATTGATTACAGTTAAGAAGATATAGGTGAGCCATCTCGGTTAATATGAACCATGTAAACACCGTGCAAGTGTAGAAATTATCTTGGTGCTGTTGAAGCCATTTGTGGATTTATTTCCTATATTTTTGTTGCAGCGATGGAGCTGGAAGAACTGGAACTTACATTGCCATCTCCAATCTTCTTGAACGCATGAAAGTGGAGCAGGTTGTTGATGTATTCCAGTCGATCAAAATCATTCGAGGAAGCAGGCCTCAGTTCGTAGAAAATGCGGTAAGTATTTCCTCATTATGTCAAATCTTTTATCTCACTGAACCGATGTTTTTCAACCAAACGATAGCAAAGACATTCCTTGTTGGTCATGAATTGGCGCAAGTGGCTTACTTTGGGAGTATATAACCAGGTTTATTTATTCCTAGAAATGAAAATCCGGAGTATATTTATCCTCAGGCGAAAGTAACGGAGTATATATAAAGGAATGACTGGGGTCATTAGTTGTGAAGGATAAGAAGGATTACTTAATTTATGGCTGGAAAAACGTTGCCGGTTGTACGGTGAAAGACGTTCTCACTTTTCAAAGAAGACATTGAATTAGTAATTAAAGTAGTCTAATGTGGTGGCCCGTATGAATAGGATTTGATTGAGCTGAGTGAGTAGTTCAGAAGGCGGTTTCGTGGTATTAAGTTATGAATAATATCTATTTAATTCTGACTGACTGAGGGCAGTGAATTCAAAAACAACACGAACTCCTGAGTTTTTCAAAGACCTAAAAAAAGCAGTTGTTCTTTGGACACGTGCTATTTTGACAGTCTTTGAAAAACTCACCTGAGCGTGTTTTTCGCAAATTCCACTGGAAACCGGGCTATTACCTATTTGACTATACAAATATAGTTAATCTCATTGCTTCTGTTCATTAGATGAAGAACACTTCTTTTCTTTTATAACTAGGCGCAGTTCAAGTTCTGCTACGAAGTTGTATCAGCTTACCTGGATGACTTCAGTGAGTATGCTAACTTCGAGTAATTCGTCAAACTGGAAGAAAGAAAAATCTTGAAGAACATTTGGGAACAATCATAGTTCCTGATAGATGGTAGTCTTATATTCTCCAAGAATCGTTTAGTTTTTTAACTATTCTAAGTCTACTAAAAGTAGTTATTTCTTAATTATTAAACGAGTTTCGTCCAATAGACGATCTGTAATTGGATATGTCATTTTTGAGTGATTATTTTTAGTGAGAGAAAGAAAATTGTTTTGTATGCAAGTATTAAATTAACACTATCGAAGGTAATAAAACTATCTGTAAGACCAATAATTCAAATCTTTGATTATATTAAAGCCATTACTTGGAAGTGATTTAGCCATACCTTATTCATAGACGTCAAATTATCAAAGTTCAATCTCTGCTTTCCATAACATGTGGTCAAAAAATGCCAGTATCACGTTGAAAAAATGTTCTAAAGTAAATATTTTTGAGCAACTTCAAGCAAATTATTCTGACAAACTAATCAGCGAAATTTAACGTAAATTTATGGAATTAATCTACACGCTTTTGCCAATTAAATGATAAGTTTTCAAGGAAAAATTCTGTCGATATTACATTGTAGAAATATTCCAAGTCTAATATTTTCAAGCAAATTTAACCAAGTTATTCTTCAAAACGAGCGAACGATCTTCAACGTAAATTTATGGGATTAATAAAAAAACCCCTTTGTCTACAAACTGATGAATTTCCCAGGAAAAATTCCGTTAGTCAGCCGTCGGAAAAATATTCCAAAATGTAACATTTTCGGAAAATTCTGACAAGTCGCCTTTTTCAAATGAGAAAGGCTCCTTGTCAGGGAAAAGTTGTCAAGGAAAACGTGGTGGGATACAGTAGGTGTACGGGGCTTAACCCCCCAGCCCCTCCTGCTCAACCATTCATGCATAAACTGTTTTCATATATAACAAGAAAACGGTGTTCTTGAGAGCGCTTCTTTAATTCTAAACGATTTTTCAACATTCAGGCTTATCAAATTTCGTTGACCGCAAACGCAAAATTCATTAACAACACGAAGTAAATTATTCCCTCTTAAATTCGTATTCCTAAGAGATTTGATGCGTTTTGTTGTGATTGGATAACTTTTTAAAGAACCTTGCGAGAACCTTGGCCAATAGGTTTAGTCAGTGAACTGGTTTAGCCAATCCTTTCACTGTTTTAACTCTCTTGGGAACTGAATTGATTTGAACGTGTCTGCTTCAACATCTGCTACGAAGGAGGAGGAAAGCAAGGACAAGCAAGATGGATGTTGTAAGACATTTTACTGGTTGTAAATTTAATGTCTTGGACCTTCGTCTTTACATTCAAGATAATGGAAAAACCAAGGAGTTAAAGGTAAGGGAGCTTTTATTCTTCATATGTCCTACACTGTGCCAAACAATGCAAGTTGTCTTGTCAGTAACGAACGGGTGAACCACCCAGCACATGTTTAACGTTCTGACCAACTATGCTCTTCTTCGTTTAGGTTTCCTTCCCAAGTTCATGTCTACAACCTGCTTAAAATAAAGACAAAATCTTTGAGTTTGAACAATATTTGTGTGGTTTCCTCGCCAAAGGACTGCCTTGCTTTATGGTAGGTTGGTATTTCTCAAAACTTTTCGTTAACTCCAAACAGTCTAAGTGCTACGATAGGAGAAAAACTATAAGGCCTAACAGCTATATATGCTATCATTATATAAGTATATGATACAACCTTTAAAGGATAAGATAGCAAATACAGTGGTGTGCACAGTTTTTTGTCTTTTTTGTGTTGGACAATGTGGTAGATCCATCTCACTATTTACAATCTCATTTATGTTGCTTATTCAATTGCAGGTTCTTGTGAATACTTGAGAATCTCTTGAAAGAAAAAATTTGAAACATCTGAAGCAACCACAGTGAAAGTGGACAATGATGTGGAAATGGAAACAAAGCATTCAGAGGCTTTTGCAAATTAGATCAAGTGAAGACAAAGTAATATTTCTTCAAGTTAACATGAATTCCAGGTGCCAGAATAAGATTGTTTAAAATGTCAAGATTAAAAAATAGGGCTGATTTATAATGCTAAAAGTCATCAAATGGAAGTATAATTGTTTGCTTCTGAATTACCCAACTATGAAAATGAGTTGGTACATGTAATTTTGGATGAATTCACTTAGGGAAGTATACTGTACTTCCGTGCTTTAAATGATAATTTCTGAAGATTTTTAGCACAAGGAACATTCATGTGAAAAGAATACAGTCTAGTATCATGGTACCTGTAAGTTTTCCATATACACTGATGACTATTCACCAAATAAGTCAGCTCCATTATAAAACCTTAGATTACTCAGTAGTGTAGTAGATGACAGCTTCAGAAAATACCAAATAAAACAAACCATGAAGGAAATAGCCCAGTTAGTTAGTGGTTCAAATGCAATTAAATATTTTAAGGCAATTCACTGTTGAAGAACAACAGTGCATTCGGGTAGCAGTGTTGCACTCACATCCTGCACTACCTGGTGATTCTCCATGGTTTTTGTTTTATTTTATATTACCAACAGAATTTAGTTGATGTCAAATGGCATTATGATTACCAACTGTTTTTAGTACACAGGCCTTAAACAAGGTAGTTCTAATGTTTTCTAAATAAAGACCAGAGCCCAGCTCAGAATTCATGAATGTATTGCAATAGTAAAAGTGGCAAGTCAAAATGTTTTCAAACATGTTTACTGACATATCATTATGGCATGCAACATCAATGCAATGAAATGTCAGTAAACATGTTTTAAAACTTTTCAACTTGCCTCTTTTACTATACAACAACACAAACAACAACAGTCATTTTATGGCCATTTTCCCTGTTTACACAGGGGTTGGCTGGAACTTGCCTCTTACTATGGTGATACATTTAAGAATTCTGAGTTGGGCTCTTATCTTTATATCATGATAGAGCTTTCCATGTGGAAAATCAATAGCAAAGGCCATCTGAATTTAATCATCATAACTTCCACTAGGCAAAATCTTGACAACTTAAATGAAGCTTCATTTTTGAAAGTGAGCTAAACTTATTAATGAGGCACAGTTTGGATTGTTAATGAAAACAAGAACAGTAGCAACTTACTAATGAACAGTTTTTAATAAATATTGAATAATTTTCTCATTTGAAAAACTGAAAAACAAAGTAATGGATGCAAGTTCCTTGTCTTTCTCAAAATTACCAAAACCTTGGTGATAAACCTTCAACTTATACTTATATACCTTGTTTCAAACCATTTACATAACAAATTCAATTGCTCTTGCAGCTGGAATCCACAAATGAAAAGTATTTCTGAAACACAAGAGTTCTTTATTAATAATTTTTAAAGCACCAAGAATTTAGTTTAATTTAATATACTAAGGAAAAATTATCCTCGCTGGCAGTATAGGATTTTATATTCACACGTGTATTCCCTCCCAACAGAATTAAAAATGTTGGAGAACATTGAAGTCAAGTTCAATTTTGATAATGGATCTCATGAAATAGGGAAAAACAACCACAAGGGTCAACTCATTAGGAATATTTTGGCCAAATATTTGCTCTGTTGTCTTTGGTTATTTTTTGTTTCAACATTCAGTTTCCTAATTAGTCTTTGTTTTCATAATTACCAAACTTGATTGTAACCCATTGGCAGAAGATGTTTGATGTGGTCAATGTTATACATGAGGTATTGTAAAGGGAAATTTTGTTTTTTTGATTTGCTTTGGGGTAGGGTTAGGATTACTAAGTTCTCGTAATGAGGAAACCCATCCCTTAGGGGAGCATGGCTGAGATGGATGTATGCCGAATGTGCTGCACATTGCACTTTCTCTTCTCATGTGAGTCAACTTGCCCTTCAGGGTACAGGTATTCTAGATGAAGACGGGCTGGCTTATTGTTACCTTAACATGCCCAAGGGGAACCAAAAAAATGATATATTTCTTTTATATAACCTCATGCACAACATTGACTCATAGAATTTGTTTTGTTGATGGTTTACCTTTAAGTATGAAGAACTAAAATTTGAGAACTTGGATAAATATAAAGCCAAAAATGTTTTTTCTGAAGTTTCATTAACACATAACCTGTCCAGCTTGATGTAAAACGTAACAGTATGAGTATGCACTGTTGAGTTTGAAAGTTAAGGAGCTGGTGATATAGTTTTCACATTGTAAATGGTTTGATATAAGGTAAACACCATTGACAGATATTTCTTATGGTGATCCCTTACCAAACTGCACAGAGTATCTCAAGATTAATGAAATGGGAAATCAATGCCAAGGGGAAAAAAATTTCTAAACTGGGCACTGTATTTATAAGGAGTGAAATATTAATTTTTTACTTAAAGTTTGTTGATTTTGTTATAATGAAATAAAATACTTGAAAAGAAATGCTGGAACAAACTACAATCCATGGTTTGTTTTAAGCATCCTGTTTCCTCTGTCTTTATTGCCTCACGCCTTTTCAATTTACTCATAGAATTCCATGGTTTACTGTGATACCATTTAAAAAGAACCTGTTAAGTGGTAGTGCATCACTCCACTGATTTAACGAAACCATCTACTGTCAGCCAGAATAAAATTCTAAAGTGTACCCTTGTCTTCTAATGGGTTAGTTAATGTGGTAGAAAAGTATTCATATTGCTGACCACTGCAAATTACTGTTTGGCTTGTAAATTATTTCATGCCATTTGCATCAGCTAAATTTATTTTTAAAGCTATCTTCTAAAAAACAGACTTATGGCTATGTCATATCTTGTTAATGTTTTCAATAGTTAATAAACAATTACTGAGGCATGCTGCATTATTGGGTATAATTTGGGCAGTAGGCTGAAGCTGCCTGCATTATATCCAATAATGTTGTGTGCTGAAGTGATTATCAGTTATAATTACTGACCCTTTCCAAAACCCATTAAACTTGACCTGCATAATTTTGCTCTCTGCATAGAGTGAAAATGATAAGTTTTGATGTGGGTCAATAATTATTTATTGTTCTTGCAAGATTTAAAGTTTACTTGGTGGTTAGGAGTGATAAAGAATTTCACATTGCAAGTAAAAATTGAAGGCCATTTTCCTTGGTCTCTCTTCTGCAGAAGTTCTGATGGTTGGGGTAGGTAGCTGAGTAGATCAGTTTGCTTGCAATGCTGCTATACCATTAACAGACTACACAGCTATCTGCTCTGATGATTAGAAAGAAACTCTGCAAAGGAGAGTTTTAGTCCAAATTGAAAATTTAAGCTGCCAAGCAACATTAAAATTACTCAACCCAAAAGTGATAACTGTCCAATTTCATAACTCACTGACTATGAAACTGTATTTTCATGACATTTGAAATCAAATTCTGCATTTAACATTACGTTTACTAAAAGGGTTATTACTATCAAAGGTGAAAAACTTTAAATAAAATTACCAACATTTTTGACTATACAGTCATCTTCAGGTAAAAAAAAAATAAATGACTGTACTGTTGAAAACGTTTGTAATTTTATTTAAAGTTTTTAGCCTTTAATAGTAATAAAATGGTCACTGTTTGACAAGTAGTGTGATTGGTTAGTTATGAAATATTTGAATTGTTAGTGTGTCATGAGAATTTAAAAGTACTTTCCAATTTTTATGTTTAGACCAGTCAATTTGGTCAATTTTGAAAATGAACAGGATAATCTGTGGAGTTGTGCCTAACCAGCAGACTTGGTTTCAATTGTTGAAATTCATCTGTTCCTTTTCAAACTTTGACTGGAGTGACTTGTAAGCATACACCTTTGAATATCTTGGTCACTTGATGTAATACCAGGATCACTAGTGTTTCATCTGTTTTCAAGAGGAGATTTAATCCCAAAATTCGTTCAAAAGATGGAAAGTTTCAAACTTTGTCCTCATAAATTTGTGAGTAGACACCAGAAGTGAACAGACTTTCATACAATACACATTGTATTTGGTGAGTAGTCATGGTATTACAAACTAATAAAAGGAGGCAAGAGATATTAGTGATTAACACATCTACAGAAGCTTAAAGTTTTACAGGCTTATAGCCCTTGGCTCTGGGATAGTTAATCACTGCTACCTCCATGATCCTGATCAAGTATTGGTAATAACCAAAATGTCAAACCCTTGTAAACTGCTTAGGACTGGTAATTTAAGTACGAAGACCAATTGCAGAGTTATTGCTATAAATATCGTCATTTTATAAGAATCCCAAGGATCCAAGTTCTTCCTTTGATTTTCTGTGGTAGTCTTAAAGTTAATAGTAAGTTAATTGTATGTTGGCATTCAATTTGGTGGTAACTTTCAATACACCCCAGTCAGAGATATGGGAAAACTTTCTTTTGTCCTCGGTATAGCTTCATTGTTACTGCTTTCATTTTATTTTCTTTTTTAAATTGTATTTCCAGTTCATTTCTCTATTCCTGTATTAGTAATTTGAGTTTGTCAAAAACAGATGAATTTGTCAGCTTGGTTTCCTAGTAGTAGATGTGTTTGAATTTTTTTTTGAATAATCATTATAATTAGGTTAAATATGACTTCCAATCTCTAGTGCTCAAGTGAAGATCTGGTAGTCAAGTGGTTAAGACATGAGTTCATGGTGCAAGAGCTAGGTGGTTCAATGCTGTAGAGAAGTAAAAAAAAAAAATTGCCTAAAATTATTCAAAATGGTGGAACAGCTCATGAATTATAGATGAGTCAGGGGGTTGATGAAAGAGGAACAAAATGGGGGCAAGGATAAAAAAAGGAGGAAGGAGGAGGAAGGAGGGAAGGAAGGAGGAAGGAGGGAAGGAAGGAGGGAAGGAGGAGGGAAGGAGGAGGGAAGGAGGGAAGGAGGAAAGGAGGGAAGGAGGAAAGGAGGAAGGAAGGGAGAGAGGAAGGAAGGGAGAGAGGAAGGAAGGGAGAGAGGAAGGAAGGAAGGAAGGAAGGAAGGGAGGAAGGAAGGAAGGGAGGAAGGGAGGAAGGGAGGAAGGAAGGGAGGAAGGAAAGGAAGGAAAGGAAGGAAAGGAAGGAAAGGAAGGAATGGAAGGAAGGAAGGAATGAGCAACAGGTGTAGATATAAATAAAAGGGAAAAATGAGTAAGTCTTTGTGTGCCCTGGAAAAATTTTGAACAGGGGAGGTGGGTATATTTACTTTTACTGTTAAGCCAAGTGTGATTGCATTGCCAACCAACCAACCAAGGCTGTATATGACAGCACTGCAAGGTTGCCTATGCAATAACACCTAGCTTAACAGTAGGGACATAGAAACTAACACACACATATATATATGTATATATATATGTGTGTGTGTGTGTGTAAGTACATATATATAGTAAGTACATATATATATATATATATATGTACTTACTAACACTCTTGGCACTTAGATATTTTTTCACTACTATTGACACTTAGATATTTTTTACTACTCTTGGCACTTAGATATTTTTTCACTACTCTTGGCACTTAGATATTTTTTCACTACTCTTGGCACTTAGATATTTTTTCACTACTCTTGGCACTTAGATATTTTTTCACTACTATTGACACTTAGATATTTTTTCACTACTCTTGACACTTAGATATTTTTTACTACTCTTGGCACTTAGATATTTTTTACTACTCTTGGCACTTAGATATTTTTTCACTACTCTTTGATATTCTTCACTTGCAATGGCACTTAGAAATTTTCGCTAGTGTTGTTGTTTTCCAATGTTTAGTATTAGCACTTATGCTTCTGACTTAAACAAGTTCTAATTCTTTGTTGTCACTTTCCACTTTGAAATAATTAAATTTACAAGTGACTCCAAAAACCAAACTTGTTTCTAGGTGAAAAGCATATGTGCCAACACTTGCTGAGACACAAGTGAAGGTGAAGAAGTCATAAATAAAACTTTATTTTGCAGACAAATCAAAACATTACAGACTTGATGCACAAAGTTAAAATAAGAACTCGACTACATTGATAAACCAACAGTTTAAATGACACATTCAAATGTTAAACATATTTAAGGTAAACTAATTTCATTGACATACTACATTAGAAAGTAAAATGTTTCTACAAGATATTGAAAGGTGAGACCATAAAATGTAGCAACTCAGAGACTAAACCTATTTCAATTTGGTCATTCACTCTGAAAGTGTGCTTCGTCTTCAAGTACCACTCTTCTGTTTGGCCATTCAGTTTTTGTTTGAAAGATGTAGCAAGGTTATCATCCATATTTGCAATGACTGGAAAGTAATCACTATAATCTAGAAAGTACATGAAGAAAGTGAAAATCCAGTCACTCTTGCCCACTAATTTCATTTTATAAATAAACTTCAGTTCATTCAGACATACACTTTGAATTATTTTATACTTAGATATCTTCCAAGTTCTTTCTGCAACAACTTTTTTGAGGTTTGGTATGTTGGCTTGCCTTTCCATCTAGTTAAAAAAAAAACAATGATATCAGGAAATGAGCAAATAAACCTGACCATGAAAATAAGTGAAACAGATACATTCTTTCACTGACCCAGGGCAAGGGCACACTAATATTTTACTTTAACACTGGAAAATTTTGCTTGTCAAAGGGACAAGTCATCATCTTAATCCATTAAGAGCCCAAGGTACACTTTAGCATTTTACTCTGGCTTTCAGCTTGCTTCAATGCTCCCCAGTGTAGATTGATGCTTTATATGTCAAAACTACTCTAACTTTAATTGCTTTTACCATTCTGCCTTGATTTGTCTTTGTCATAATATTGGATCACCTGCCACATCCTGCAAACAAATATAAGACATTAATTTAAGAAAAAGATAAATAGAATTCTTTTTTATATTTTCTCAGACTGGCAACATGCCTCAGTCTCAGAACATAAAAGGTAAGGTGGTTGACAGAAGTCTTATGATTATATACAATAAAACCTTGAAAATAACTATTCTTTTTGACCTCATTGGCTTCCTCACCTTTTAAACCTTGATGGGAAATTGGAAGTTCTGATTTTCACTTAGATGTACTGCCTCATCTCTCTCCATCTGAGAATCACTGTACGTCCAAATATGTTGGGTTACAACATTGAGTAAAGGCCTTTTGTCAGAGTAGTTATGACTACTTGGATGTTTTAAATAAACTTTTGGTTCTCATTCAAGCCAATAAAAAGTGTTTTCAATGTACAACTTTATACATTGTCAACATGAATCCTTTGTTTTGGAACAGTCACCTGAATACAACTAAAGGAATATATTATGGTACTTTCTGTTCCATGGAAATATTTAATTCCCGAAGCGAATGACAAAAACAATCCACTGGATTATCATCAAACAATTTTGAAAAGCCGTTTTGATAGTTCTATTCTCAGCAGGTGACCAAAGGGTACTGACTATTGCACAAAGTATTTAGGTTGAGACATTTGCAGATAAAGTTATACAAACTCAGTGCCAATACCTTCGTCAATATTTACAGCTTATCTTATGTGACAAAATTACACCTTCCTAATTATTCCTTAAAGTAGATAAGATTTGAGTTGCTCATCAATTCAATGACTACATAGATGTAGTACTGTCTTGTATGACATGAATACATAAAAACTGATATGGAAAACATATGAGCCACTTGATAGATCCTAATTAACTTTTTAATTGTTGGCCATACTGTGTTATGAACATATTTTGTTCAGCTTGCTAAAATGTTGAATTCATCTTTTATCTTGCTCAAGTATCCGGCCAAGAATTTTGTGCCTTGGACATCATGTCATAAATTTTTGACAGACACAAAGTGTGAAATCCTTTGAGCAAAGTAACCAAATAAATTTCATTTTTGATTTGTAAACAAAGGAAAATTGTTGAAGCAATTCATTTTCCACATATAATCAACTGGAAATCCTCAACTACCCCTACAAGTACATACAGACCTAATTTTTAAAAATGAAATGTAATTTTGTCACCCATAAAATAAACTAGAGTTATATTACTTGAGATGGTTGAAAATTGTGCCATATTTTCAACTATTACTCACTGAATAACTCTTGTGCTATAAACTAACTGCATTAACTATCAAGTACTTACCATTTACTATGCCATGAGCTCATGATAATAATCATGAATATTAATCAGCTAATTTGCATATAAAGGAAGGGCTGATACAACCCACCCCTCCCACAGGACCCCCAAAAGGGGCTTCCATTTTATTATGTAAATTAGAAACTTTGCATAATGAGATTTCATTATGCAAAATTCATAATTTACATAAGGAGGGCTGGGGAAAGGATGTTAAACCTAAAACCACCCCCTCCCCAGCCCTCCTGGAAGCAGTTTTTTTTTTTGATATTTGATATTTGACAGTATGTAATAACATGGGTCATTCAAGAACTTTTCCAATTAACCTGTTAATACTCTTGCATGCTGCATGCCCAATTTAAAACTATGTGATGTTTTGGTTTTATATTATTTTATAATGCTTCAATGCATAATATCTAAAAATCTTTAAATTTCAAAGAAACAATTCTCCAATGTTGGGTCACATAGTCTGAAATAGGGCAACAAACTGCAGAGTTAACTGGGTTTTATGGAGAGGTTCTTGCATACTCCATGTGTATTTTATAACATTAAAACAAAACAGTCATCATTAGGAAAGGAAATACATCATAACACCAATTGTACTGACAAACATAAAAAAGAAGAATTTCATTAAAACAACCTCAGTCTGGACGTTACATTTTTCATTTCAGAAATATTACTTGAAGTGGTGATAATATATTATGCCAAAATTTAGCTTTTATTGCATTGCAAGACAACATTTCTGACAAACCTTCAACTCAGAGATATCAAAGGTTTACAGATTTTTAGGTAAGGAATCACAAATAAAATTTGTTTTTGATTGGCAAAACACATCTATTAAAATCATAATTGTTCGCCTTATATTTTATCAAATGAAATGTGTTTGATTTCCACCAATAGTTCTGCAAATTTTTTATACAATTCAATTTGACCTGCTACTGTTTTGTTCCTTGCTTCATGTCATAGATTTGGACTGTAAGGAACATAATTTAGAGGTCAATACAGGTAAAGGAGGACAAAATGAACTTAGTTTTTGATTTCATGGTGTTAACTGTGATGACCATTTCAGTTTTAATGCACTAAAACCACATTACCAAACTTTCACTAAGTCTCAGGCTTAATGAAACCAAGGTAATAAGTGGGTAAGTGTAATTAAGGATTGATTTTTTGTTTCTAATTTTTGGGATGTTGTTGCTGTAGTTTTTTGTTTTTAAATTTAATTTTAATTAATGTTATTTTTACCATGAATAGTTCCTGGAAGAACTGTTCACATGTATCAAAATTAGAAAGCCAAAAAAAAAAGCACAAAAACAGTGTTCAAAAAAACAGAAAAAATACCATAATTCAATAATGATAAACACATTTGCAATTATATAAAATCAATCCTGTAATTCCACTATATCTACACTGGGCAAATGTTATTGTAAATTGACATAGTGTAAGCCCAACCTCATTTTCAAAGTTCTTTTAAAGCCAAACTGTTTCTCCAACCAGCAATCCTAATTGTCATAATCTCACTGAAGATGTAATTTAATACATGCAATATAAACATTTCACACAAAATGCTTTAGAAAGTGCACTAGATGTTGCATCATATATCAAATGAAGTGTACTTATTTGAACCTTAACCTGTTAGTCAGTTTTAATGTTATTAAATCACAACTTTTCAATCAAATGTACGTAAATGTTGGGTCAAAAAACTTCTGAGAATGTCTTGCTAAATCTCACTCTAGTGCATCTGACACTTCATGAATGAGTGGCCTTTGATCAACACAGCAAAGTACCAAAATTTATGATAAAAAAACTGAATCATTCTTTTCCACAATGTCCTGTATGTTTGCAAAATATTAACTTAAATTTTTTTCTCACCTATGTTTTTAAATGTATTACCTGGTTATGGTTTCAGGATTATGTTCCAAAATTTAGATCCACTAACTACAATGTCCTGTATGTTTGTAAAATGTTAACTTAAGTTTTTTTCTCACCAATGTTTTTTTACTGTATTAGCTGGTTGTGGTTCCAGGATTATGTTCCAAAATTTGGATCTGCTAAAGATATCAACTGGTTGAAACCAACACTGGAAATTAAACTTAATTTTGCTACCAGATTTGTCAACATTTGCCCAATGTACAATACATCAAGTAATAAAAATATAATTATTGAACAGGTGGCATGTCCACCTGAATCAATAATTAAACATGATACCTCCAAGTCTACAACTTGGTATGCCCTCTCTCAACTCCAGCATGTCCATTCTTTTCTCTGGTATGTCCTCTCTGTTGCTTTACACTGTTAATGATGTCCTAAAGAACATGATTGAAAAAAAATAGGTTACTGAACAAAATCATGCTTGCCAGTTGATGCACAAGAGTATTGAACTCATTAAGGGGCCAGGCTCATCCCTTCAATGACTAATATTGTCTAGTGTTCATCCAGAATGAAATGTTAAAGTATGCTCTTGGTCCTTAATGGGTTAAAGGGATGGCTGTTAATATGCATGATGAGTGGAAAAGGACATGTCGTTTTACATGAACTAATATTTTTTTTCTAATTTCATTTGCAAGGTTAATATTTCTGTATTTTCCAGGTGATTACCAATGGGTTATCTGTTAATTTTGCTAAAATACACAATCAGTGCAGGCAATGCGGTGGTGTGGGTGATCTGTTGCATTATTAAGACTGAGGTGCATTGAAATGACTTGACAGGATTTGTGATTCAGCAGCTTGATGCCACAGCTGAGGCCAAGGGTTCCATTTTCATCTTTCGAAATCAAAGATGTGATTCTGTTGCACAGGTTGTTAAATTGACATTTTAAGACAATTATAATCCAGTAACATGTAAACACGACAGTCCTCTGTGACATATTCTACATTAACTTATGCAGCGTAGGTTGGAACACGTAATACAAATAATAAACTTTCTCACACAATGAACAGACTACCCATGCAGGGCTTAGTCTCATATTTTCTCTGATGAAAACTACTAGTAAACTTAATGTTTTCATCCACTGCACTTTATTAAAATCTTGTGGTTGTTTAACCCTTTTACAAATTTTGTAAAGGTGAAGTAATACAAGTAACATCTTTCATCAACATGTAACACAACATTCTTGTGTTTCAAGTTGAATACTGTTGTTGCACATCTTAATTGTTGAAAAATTGCAATGTAAAAAAATTCAGTGCAATTGATGACTTGTTTCATAAGGTAGTAAAACCTGTAGCAATTGTATTCCGCATGCAATGCAACAGTGTTGTTTTACATGTTGCCCAAATTATTTCTAGTATTAGTTCACCTTCACTTGCCACTGTGGGTTATCTGATGATGCAGGTAATACAATGAGATTTTTTTCCTCAAAAAGTGACATTTCAATGACTGTGCAAGTTACAGGCCATGCAGGTAATCACCCAGATAATATGGTAACTCTTTATGCTCCATACTTTACTTTTTAATTTTATACTGGCTAAGAGCTGACAGTTTTACTTGTCAAGGGGTGGTGTTGCAGACAAGAAAGGTTTAATGGTAAAATACCAGCAAACAATCATTATGACTGTTTTCACAAGGTTGCCAAAGGTGAGCAGCCACCAAATCAATAGTTAGTGTGTCATGTAAATGATGTCTGCAGTTATTAATAAGGTCAAAATTGTTGTGTACAGAAGTCCTTGTCCCACAGCTTGTAACCTAGATAGCAAAATGCCAGACTAATGAAAAACAGCTTCTACCAGGACCAGGGATGTTGGGCACAAAAAAGCAAGAACAAGAAAAAAACCAAAAAAATGTATTGATTGTTACAATGTACCAGTGTAAGCATTGCTCTTTCTGGCAATAGAAAATCCTGAGTAATTTTAAAATTATATGGCCAAAAAAATAATAAAGAACCCAAAGCTCTTATATCAACCAAGTAACAAACACAATAACCATGCTTTCAAATTTTTGGTTCATAATATCTTGAAAGACTTCCAAGCTGTTCTTGAGAGTCAATAAATTTCCATACTTGTTTGATTTTTTCATCTTTAGTTTTCAACTGACTGGAGCAGCTGAAGGTGGTTTACTTTGGACTGATCAAAAAGTATAGAACACCTTACCCTAGTTTTCTTGGCCCTATCATATGTTATGGATCTTAGTGACACCTTATATCTTACGTCCTGGATACTTCTATTGCCAGTGGCTAAGGGCATTAATTAGGAGAGAAAATACTTGGTTCATTCTTCCAGCATGGAACTTTGCCACTAAAATTTATTTCTGAGTGTTTAAAATGGAAATTCTCTAACAAATCTGAAGAATGTATTATGTGATGTATATAAAAAATATTTGAGTGAAATTTACAGAGTTACCTCATGACTGTACTCCATGTGTCATTTCTGGTCTATACAATTCCATTTTTCCTTACTGGTTCACAAAAAAAACAGTCCAAAATCTCTTCTTCCTAATGAAAAGTTAACAGAAATATTTAGTTGAAACCCTGTTGAGACATCAAACTGAAATTAAAGAATAAGAATCCCTTTAAATAATAAGCAAACATGATACATACTCTATATATCTGAAAACATGGTCATCAAAGACAGTATGTGTGGGAAGGTGACATTGATGTCATTCAAGAGTCATGAGCATATAAATTATCCTAAGTTTAACTCTGGATATTTGGTTATGTTTTATTTACAAATTTTATTTTTAGTTTGTAGTTATATTATTCAAGCACTAGTTTAATATGCTATACTGAGATCAGATTTATCTTTTATATATATTTTAAAATAAACCCATGACCTTGTCAGACAGGATTATCACTGTTTTACCCACCCTTTTTGAATCTGACCAGTTTTTTTGACCCACATACAAAAGGAAAAACTGATTTATGTTATTACACCAGTTCTGTACATAGAGGGTGTATAATTCCTTACCTTATCATGAATATTTGTCTTTCTTGTAATTGTTAATGGAGGTTGAAAGTTATGAACAGCAACTAACATTACTGTAACCTGAAAATCAAGCAAAATAGCTTAAATTAGTCAATGAGAATATAATATGCTGTTAAACACAATAATAAACTGCTTTTACTAAAATCTGCACATAGTAAATTTGATAAAATAAACTTTACTTGCTTAAACATGTTATCTCCACAACAAAAGCTTTAAGCATTGAATTGGATTGAAAAAGTACAAAGTACTTTTGGGATAGGCCTGTACTCACATTCCTTTTTATTTCTTTTGCACTAAAACTTACAAACATCCCTGATGATGTTTATAGCATTTTACAAAAGGTGTCACAGTTACAAGTTACTTTCTGGGGAATAAATATAGAAATAGAATGCTGCATAGACAGTAATAAACAACAAAAAATTCAAAGGTTGGTAACTGCTGTGACTGATCTTACAGAATTCTAATATTCTGAGCAAAGGCCCTTTGTCTGAGAGTAAAATGTGTTCCAGGTTTGTGGTTGAAATTTTAGAATTCTTTACAATCAATCATGGCAGTTACCAACTTTTGAACTTTTTACTTTCTGGGGAACTTGCCCAGTAACTAATGTAGTTCTAAAGGAACTAACTAAATATTTAAGAAGGAAAATTTATATGATGAGCACTCTTTACCTGGTTGTCAAAACTTATAAGCAAGCCTGGATATTAGCATCCGGTCACATTGTCCGGTACAAATTTGTCATTTATGGAGTTTTGACAGTCACAAATTTGACTACGTCTGTCACTTTGTCCGGAATGGTTTTTGGCAATATTGATTTCCAGTTTCATTACAAAACCAATTATTAATATTTATCTTTAATCAATCGCTCTCTTTGTTTGTATATTAAATTGGTAAATGTGCGCGAGTTGCTGTGAGTAGTTTTGTGAGTTACCTGCGAGATCGTGTGCGGGTGAATACAAAATGGCGAAGTGCGACTGTCTTGGATATTGATTGTTTGTAATCACTCTAACTTTAAATTATATACAACATATCGAAGAAAATAACTTCATTTTTCATGTCTGCTGACATAATTAGTGTTAGCAATGATAGCCATATTGATCAAGACTTGACCACTGACAATGACTTTATATGAGAAACATTTGTCTGATTCGGATGACAGTGATTCTAGTTTTGCAGGTTTCCTTCCCGGGGATTTACTGTGACTTTGAGGATTTAAATTCATCAAATGATTATGATCTTTTTGTATTCGTATACTACATGTATAAATCCACATGTATAATACTTTTAAATAAAATAGTGTGCAGTGCACGTATTATACTTTTAAGTTTTAATATCCCATACCAATGCTTGTATACAATAACAATTATTAATATACGGCGAATGTACGAATATCAATCAAATTGTAGTCTCGTTAAGTGACAGGTACATTTTGTCTTGTGACAGGCACAATCTGATTGATGCTGGTCATTTTGACAGCCAGAGCAAAAAAAAAATATATCCAGGCTTGCTTATAAGACATGAGCTCATCATTTTCATGAAGACTTCGAGTGTTGATATGTTTTATGCATGTGCGTGATTGGAAATATCAAGGATAGAAGATGAATATTCATCAGGCTTGTATTTCAGAGAAATAATTTCTGAGCCCCAAATGGGGATCAAACCCACAACCTTCTGACAACCAGAGAGATGCTTTAACTGCTGAGCTACTAAGACCCAGATAGCAAGCCAAGGTTCAAGTTTGCCATAAGTGCAGCCTATACAGCAGCCACAATACAATATACTAAGCCTTCAATACCCAGGGATTATCACTGGGATGAGTAAAATCATGTGGCATTAGCTGAAATAAATACCAAAAGCAAGTCCTTACCTATTAATGGGTTAATAATGATCTCTAATTACATATTAACATGTAGGAGCTTGGAGATATCAACAAACTAGGGAGCAAATTCAAAATATGTGCTCATAAAAATGGCAGTGTTTATCCCTTTGACAAGTAAAATGATAAAGTGTGGCCTTGCCACTGAATGGGTTAAGGATCATTATTGAAATATTGTGTTGCCCCTAAGGCAGCCTGTATACTGAACTTGCACCTGTAGCAGCTTCAGTCCCAGCCTGGGGTTCAGAAATCATTTTACCAATTTACAAGCTTGAGGAATGTTCATTATCTTATCATCCTTGGTACCTTAAACTCCCACATACATTAAAATATATCCTGGGGTACAACCAGAAACTTTGAAAAGCAGGACCCGGATGGTAGTATCAAGGCACCACTGAAGTGATTTTAATTATTTCAAGTGAAGTAGATCTATGAGGCTTTAGGAAGTGAGGGCAAAAAGATGTCACTAATAGAGCACAAATAATATTTCCCATGAAAAGGGCAGGGGTTACAACTCCTAACCCCCCACCAGTTGTGTACCTGATATCAAACATTATCAATATATTGTTAACATATCTAAATATATTTCTTTCTTTGATAAAGGGCTTTTGCTCAAAATGTTGAAGTTCTTTGAGATTAGTCATGGCAGTTACCAACCTTTTAATTTCTTATTGTAGTTGCATACTAGATCACCATCTGAGTCTTGGTAGTCCAGTGACTGGAGTGTCTCACCAGTCACCAGAAGGTTGTAGGGTCGATGAAATCATTTTACCGAACTATGAGCTTGACATACATTCATTGACCAACTTTCATTTAACATTTTAAAGAGTAAGTTTCTCTGTCAACATTTTTTGCATACACTTGACAATGTCTACCTTATGTATGCAAGATAACTTGGAATTGAAACTAGTTTCACTTTCAATAAAAGTAGGGGCACAACTAGAGGTGGGTTTGGGGAGTTCCAATTCTTGTCCTTTTTACAGGCAGTCTTATGTGCATCCTGTTAGTGAGGTCCCCCCCTTAAAACCACATTGATCTACTTCACTTGAAATTATCAAAATCACCTTGATGGTGCCCAGATATAGTCCTCCAACCTCTGCCCTTCAAAAGTTTCTGGTGGTGTGCCCTGTGCAAGTAACTTGTAACTGAAAGTAGATCCAACAACAGGAAGACTTTAACCCAACTTAAAATTCTTGACATATTGGGAAAAATCCCACCTCTCCTAACCAATAAAAAGGTTTGTCACTTTGTTTCTGAAATTTTCACCTTTGGAACAAATTACTACAGGAGTCTACCATAAAAATTTAAATCAATACCTAGTTTTAAATCCGTGAATGTAATTCAAATATCTTGTGAGATAAATACAGAACATTCTGGGCACCTAAAGAGAAAGACAACAGCAGATAAATACACGAGCAATGTCCAAAATTTTAACAACGTAGTGAAACCACTACGAAGAAACAACAAAGAAGTCTCCGTTGCTGTAACTTCTAGTTACCTGTTTCTAAGTTCAGTTTCGTTTAGCGGTTTGCCATTTCTTGGAGGAAAGCTAATCAAGAAGGAAGAAATAAACGTGTAAACTTCATGAAGTATTGTACAAAAAAGAGCATCGTGCATACATTCGGTGTTAGGTGTGGCAGCTAAACTCCTCGTAAAACAAACTTACCCAGGTTGTTCGGTCGCTTCTTGGCAAGTCCACGATGCTTTACCAGTTACTGATAAGTTTTAGTTAGGAACTGAGCGACAAAACCATAAAGAGAAGAAAAATACGAGGGTTACTAAACTGAACAAAGGCGACGAACTTCAGCCACGTGCGTTCACTTTATCGGCCGTAGCATTTCTTTAGAACTTCCTTTCTTCCGTAGAACACAAGATAAAACAAGTAAGTTTACTAAACTTACCTCGTTAATTTCTCCACTATTTTCAGCTTGACCGAAGTCGCTGAACGGCTTAAGTCTTGAAAATAAGGACGAGCTCTGGAACGTCCATCTTCCCACTCCGCTTCTTCGTCAAGTTGTACCGCTGGTCGAAAGAAACGACATAAAAGGCGCTCAACGTAAATTCCTAGGAGAGTACAAGAATTATAAAGATTGGTCCAAGATGTCGCCAGACGGCTTTCTTTCTAAAGGTTATCCAATCAAAACAAGCTGCATTTAAAGAGATGCAAAACAGAATGCAAAGTGACTGAGTGTCCAAACTGAAGCAAGACTTGAAATGCTAGGAAAATTAACCAGGATTTGGTGCGGAGTTACTCAATAAAATATACCTTCAGTAAAACTAAATTAATCTAAAAAGCTTGTTCTACGATCTGTACGAAGAATTCTAGAAAATATTTTCTGGAATTAGAAAAAGACATGATTTTAAAAAACACCATTTTCGAGATATCAGTAGAACGTCATCATGAAGTGTTCGGAAGATTAATCGAGATTTGGCGCGGAATTACTCATTAAAATTTACTTTCAATTATAGAAAATTCAATGGTGTAGTCCTGGAACTTTAACAAGGGGGGCTCACCAACACAGTGTCCTGAACATCAGGGGAGGACCGAAAAAATGATAAACTTGAAAAATGCTATTTTTTTATTTTTGCTAACAATAATTCTGGAATTAAAATTTAACAGTGTTTCTGTGTTTGTAAAAGGTAAAATATTAGGAATACAATCGCCACGATCAGTACTTGGGCGGCACATGTTATGACCAACTAGAAATTACTGAAATCATTCTTGTTGGAAATGACTGAACATCTTTACATAAATTTCACAGAACATTCAAACATGATTAAAGTTACACAATCTGCAAAAAATATAAAGGGGGGCTCAGCACCCCCAAATTGCCATGGAGTTTTAATAAAGGGTGCTCAGCCCCCCTGAGCCCCCCTCCACTACACCCCTGAGAAAATTAAACTAATGTATTCACAGGTCACATGATTTGTTGCTACCATGACTGAAAGACTCTGAAATTGTAAACTTTTTATCGAATTCTAAAAGGAAATATGCTATTTAATTTCAGAAAAGGTTCGACACAAATTGGATCAAGCAGTGGCGCTGCAAAGGCGGAGTTTCAGGATTGTGTCTAAACTCTCATGGCTGCCAAAATTCCGAACGTCAAAAAAGGCTTTAGAAAAACATAAAAAATCAAAATCAAAATAAAATTTGATGCTAAACTCAGAAAATTTCTAGAGAAAATTTCTTCCTTCGCATCTGGGATGAAGTAATTCATTGAAGGATGT
This sequence comes from Heliopora coerulea, assembly GCA_030142905.1. Classification (NCBI taxonomy): domain Eukaryota; kingdom Metazoa; phylum Cnidaria; class Anthozoa; order Scleralcyonacea; family Helioporidae; genus Heliopora; species Heliopora coerulea. The sequence continues at coordinate 915,894 of JASJOG010000039.1, forward strand.
TGGAAATAGAGCATACACATAAAACCATGTCAAGTACAGAAACTTACTCAATTTTTTTTGGGTCAATGTCTTTAATAGGTTAAAAAATAAAACATTCTGCCATAAATGGGATAGGAAAGTAACAGGATTTTCTTTTTAAACAGGGGCCTGGGGAGAGTCTAAGGTACCCCGCTGCCACACCCGACTAAAAATTCCACTAAATGCATAGCGATGGGGTGGGGGTACCTAGGCAAAGTCGTACGGAGGGGGTAATTCACCCGAGGGAAATTCTGTTGGAAGCACTCCCTCGACCCTCTCTAACTAACCCCAAGCTCCTTATATTGAAATAATTGTACACTTGTACTAAAGGTATACAACTGTTCGAGGTACTTCTGTAGAAACAAGAGTTTTTTTGCGCTTTTTATTACTCAAAATGTAATTGAAAATTTACAACAGGCGCTTGTGAGCTTTGACTCCCTTTATTTATTTGTCATTATAATTTGCAAAATTTCTCTGAATCTAGAAAAATAAAATCAAAAAGTCGAGTGGTCTTACCAATAACTGAGAAACTAGATTGCAAAGCGAAAACAACTGGCTTGTTCGTCCTGCATAAATTAAGATCTGATACTGTAAAGGAATTATTCATCTGTACCTGGCATAGTTATCACAATTCCACTTCAAAATGAAACGTTATGCATGCAGTAATTTCAGGACGCTAATCAGGGCGTATGTTTTACCAAACCTGTTGCCAAAAAAACTGATTTCACTCGTCCGTTATATGACAAAGGTGTCACTGTCTGTGCACAAGTTCTTTCTTATTCATAGGAGTTATTGCTTGGCCGTTAGTAAACAACTTTCCTAAATTTTTAAGCTTAGTAAATAAATAGTCATGTTATAGACTTAATGCCGACGCTTTGAGCAACGGACACACTTCTTAAGTTAAGTTATAAAGTTTGTGCAAAAGTTGTTTGTTTTTTTTAATCATAATCCAAGCAGATAAAGTAGTGCTTGTTTATCAAAGCGTCAATTTTCCTTCAATTCAAAGTTAGCATATTCACTAAAAGATTTGAGTAAAGCGTCGACGACGTCATAGCACATCTTGAATTGATCCTAAGAAATAGACAAGAAAGATTTGGCGTAAGTGACCTGACTATACAGATGTACGTCAGTACTTTATATAGGCATAAGTATTTCTATCTTTATCTATCCCTACGTATATCTATATATGTTCTGTGTTGGGATATACAGACACTAGGCAGAACCAACTGTTTTTATAGCCTGATATTTGATGAAACAAATTACTTCCAAAACTGTTATTAATAACCATAAGACAGAAAGTTACATCTGAAAATGTACCCAAAAACTGAACATTGGGATTTAAATTGGCGTTAAAGTATTATTTTTAGGTACTCTGCCAGAAAACGATTCCTTGGTTGGAAGATCTTAGTGAGGCGAGGTCTACTTAAAAACCAACAGCTGTTCATTATGTTAAATTCTCACAATAAAATTCAATAAACATATTTCCAATGATCACTTTTAGGGAAAAAAAATTCATTACATGAAATAGCTAACGAATCAAAGATCTTACCACATTCTCTACAAATTGCGGACGCTTGCTGCGGATCAGTTTGATGCACTGAAACACATCCACTGCTTGGACAATTTTTATTCTGTCCACGATATTGGAAACTGCGATATAGGTACCAGTCCTACCAGCACCGTCACTGAAAATAAAACAATATTATTTAATTTCTCTAAGTTTAATTAAAAAAAATTATCATAGTAATAATGATAGTGATAACCATAATGATTATTAGATGTGTATATTGATTACAGAACACTAATGATTGAGGGTACTTATTCGGAAACTGGTCTTGGTCTGGCCTAAAATGGATTTTGGTCGATTATTGATGATGATGATGATGATAAAACTTTATTTAAATACGTTAGCCACTTCAACAAATGTTGGTTTCCAAGTGGGACGTAGACCAAACATTAACAATTTAATACTAAATATGTACAGTATGTATTAAATTTACATACGAAGCTAAAATTTAGCTAAAAAAATAAACTAATTATTATCATCAATCAGGCTGGCATAAGGCTCGGTTACCAAACAGAAGCATTAAATATGTTGACCGCCAAGAAGATTGATAATTATTTTCAAAGAGAATCGCAACAAACAGCAAATAAAAGAAAGAGTGAGCGGAAGAAATTCAAATTAAAAAACACCGAGAAAGACAGTAGCATAAAAAATTCTTCCACTACAACGCTACATTTTGGCATGACTTTGAAAAAAAATTTTGCGTCCCCACTTTCTCAAAATTCTGGATCCGCTCCTGACTTTCTCCACTTGATGTCACACCAAATTTCCTTCAGATATCAAGATCCGGTAACAATTAATATACAAATGTTGCATTTTTCAAAAGAAATGGGGGGCCCTACCCCTTGCTCCCCTATATCTTCGCCATTGGCTTTGATTTCTTACTCTTCGAAATTATTGGTCAAAATTACCTGCACATAACTGTGACCGGTCCTTTTCCCGCGGCTCGTTGTGACTTCTCGACTTCCGAGTGCAATCTTACTACATCGTCGCTCATTTTTGGAGCTCCATGGTCTGGCCAGCCAATGTACTGGATCAACTTTATTGGATGTCCTTCTTTCAAATCCTGAAGTTGAGGAGCTTTCGAGTTTATCATCTTAATATTATAAATTCTTTCTGAAGAAGTGGGTGTATGTCGATATTATGACAACATTGTTTAAGAACGAAATTCACGACCACGTCAGCTTTGGCTGCCGTGTAACTCATCATGATTAAATAAAAATATTATAACTAAATTATTAACCGCTTAAATCCAAGTAATGCATTTTATATAAATACTGTAAGACAGTTGCATTTCTGATAAAATTCAATATATATATATATATATATATATATATATATATATACATACATACATACATCTAGATGTACAAGTGCATATACACATACATAAGCACGTACATATAGATGCATATTGTACATATAAATGTACATATGCATATACATACACATACACAAAAACATACACATACACGTACACGTATACATATACAACATATATACATACACATATACATATACATATACATACACATACACATATACATATACATATACATATACATACACATACACATATACATATACATACACATATACATACACATACACATATACATATACATATACATATACATATACATATACAACATATACTATACATATACGTATACATGTATTTTACGTATACATACACATTCATATGCACAAACATGTACATATCCACGTACATCTAGTTATATATACCCATATACCTGAACACAAACATCTACATGTCTTGCTTAAAGTCGTAAAATGCGAGTTCCTTGCTTCTGCCCAGAAATTTAGGCTTCAGGAACGGCAGAAGCATCAAAATTACCGGGTTAGAATATACAGATTAACAAATTATTTATAGAATTCGTAGAATTGAGGCATTTAACGGACCATGCAAGAATAAAGATCTTGGGTGTGAACTTACACTAAATCACTTTCGATTTTGAACAGATGACCTGCTACATCCTAATTTAATTTAATTTATCTTATCTATAAATACGGTAGTCCTTCAGGCTGTATAAAAAAGTCTATTTTCCAATGAGCCGTAAAAATATTCATTTCAAAAAGCCGGTTGATCACTTACTGGAGATGGCGAAATAATAAATTTTCTCAGAATGATATCATCTGTCTTTTTCGTGGAATCTAGTTGAAGAGTTACGGATCCATAAGATCGAGGTTTGGCTCTCTCAGTTGGCCAAAACATCGGATATTCCTGTAAACCACAAAAAGAAAAAAATATTTTGTTTTACGATGATTTCAGAAATATCATGTTCGTCCTAAATTAAAGTTTTTGATACCTGTAGTCGAACATATGAGGATCATCCGTTACAAAAATTTCCCGAATTTAAAATAGTATTCAGTTATATCTGAATTGTTACAATTTCATATGTGAAATGAAAGTTTCACATGTGAAATTAATTTTTATATGTGATTGTTCCACTTCATGTGTGTAATTTAAATGTTTCGTACACCAAGATTACACATGTGAAATTTTGAACCAATTTATTTCACATGCGAAATGACGCGAAATTTTTGGAAGAAACTACTTTATTCAAATGAGCTGCAAACTGTCAATTATTTCTCATTACTTTACATTTGCGAGCGACCAGAAAAAGAAAACCACGTTAGTTAATTTTGTAAAATAATCAGGCATGGCCTCGCATTTTGCGCTCATCTCGCGTGTTTCTTAATTCCCACGCGGAATGTATATTGGAGAGGAGATCAAAGTTGTTACTCTTACATGTATTCGGGGTTGAGATACTAGGGGGAAAGTTTAGAAAAACTGTCGATAAACACAAACCAAATATAGAAAAAAAAATGGGAGCAGGTGAAAAGTGGATAATTTAATTACGCTAGAGTATCGTTTGAGTCAAATATCGTACGAAGTCCTAGGGTCCTTCCCATTATTAGATCTCTCTGTGCCATTAATAAGAGCCTGGTGTTTGTGGGAGAAAAATAGGAAAACACTTCTTCTCTCTTCCGTGAAGCGCGTTAAGACATCTGGCATTTGCCAGAAAAAAACGAAGATAGATTTATCTGTACAGGATGGAGTTAAACTTAAAATGATGTGGCAAAAACAAACCTCGCCATTTTCTTTTAACTGGTTCAACATCACAATGGTGGAAGAATTGTGTTCAGAAATCATCCTCCAGAAGTCGTTGATGGTCTCATTCAGAGGTGTCTGGGTAGCTATGAAGTAATTTTGTCCAAGATATCCCTAGAAATATAGAGAAACTACTAAATCGATATATAGAGATGTTACTGAACAATTGCTGAATGATTCAAGAGAGTGCGGCATATGTTCTGTAACAAAGCTTTTTTTGAAGGAATGTAGTGGCTTGGTGTGTTTAAATGCAATTAAATTTTCATGCCCATAACTCTGTTCGTTTTTGTATTGTGTCACTTACATCAACGTAACAGGCATTGATGTAATCTGAATTCTCCACATCCTCCAGATGACGAAGATACACTCTTGATAATTCAGCTACAAGAAACAAAAAGTTAAACAGTAATGACCTTTAGGCGTTAAGAACAACCTCGTAGTATATAGAATGACTGTGGACGTGTTTATGAAGGTATTTCAGAAATATGTTCTTGCGTGATCAAACTATCAAACATAACTCGTTTTTCCATCTATATATTCGTCTGTCAATCTATCAACCAATCGATCAACGAAGCTATCAATCATAATCAGTCGATTGCTCAGTCAACCAATCGCTCAATCAATCAATCGATCAGTCAGTCAATCAATCACTCACTCAATCAATCAATCAATCAATCAATCAGTCAATCACTCAATCAATCACTCAACCAATCAACCAATTAATCACTCAATCAATCACTCAATCAATCACTCAATCAATCAATCAATCAGTCAATCACTCAATCAATCAGTCAATCACTCAATCAATCACTCAACCAATCAACCAATTAATCACTCAATCAATCACTCAATCAATCAATCAATCAATCAATCAATCACTCAATCAATCACTCAACCAATCAACCAATTAATCACTCAATCAATCAATCAATCAATCACTCAATCAATCAATCAATCAATCAATCAATCACTCAATCAATCACTCAATCAATCACTCAATCAATCAACCAATTAATCACTCAATCAATCACTCAAGCATTCACTCAATCAATCACTCAATCACTCAATCAATCAATCACTCAATCAATCACTCAATCACTCAATCAATCAATCACTCAATCAATAAACCAATTAATCATTCAATCAATCACTCAATCAATCAATCAATCAATCACTCAATCAATCAATCAATCAGTCAATCACTCAATCAATCACTCAACCAATCAACCAATTAATCACTCAATCAATCACTCAATCAATCAATCAATCAATCAATCACTCAATCAATCAATCACTCAATCAATCAATCACTCAATCAATCAATCAATCAATCACTCAATCAATCAATCAATCAATCACTCAATCAATCAATCAATCACTCAATCAATCAATCAATCACTCAATCAATCAATCAATCACTCAATCAATCAATCAATCACTCAATCAATCAATCAATCAATCAATAAACCAATTAATCACTCAAGCAATCACTCAATCAATCAATCAATCAATCAATCAACCGATCAAACGATCGATGGATCGACCGACCGTCCAACCAACCAATCGACCAACAAACTAAACGATTAATTAATCAACCAACCAATCAAAACAATCAACTAACTAACAGTTTTTTAAAGACGGTCAATAAATAATCCAATAAACAATATATGCGAATCAATGAATCCTCCGTCCATTTAACAAATGAAGAAATTGATGGATTGCTCAATTAATCGATTGACTTGGTTGATTTATTAATTGTCTATCTATCATTCCATTATAAATAGACCCAAAAACAGCGTCCCTACATGGGTAAATGTCGGCTTTACGATTCTTGATCTTATTTTCGGGTATCAGAGCAGCATCACATTCCTCCCTGGTAAGTTGCGGAGATACGTCACTTAAACGCTTGAAAAGAAAAAAAAACAACAACTTGTTGCAGTTAAAAAGTTGCGTGAAAAATCTGAAAAACTCAAATCTTTTTAGGAATAAAAAAATCAGTCTTACAAGAAAGCAAACGAATACCAAAATAATTAACCACAATTTTCTATTTTTCTGTTGTAGTGGGAAGTGGCGCACCGTAAAAAATTTTCAGGAGGAATCACAAAAGATAAAGTTGTGGCGAAAGTTCAGTGGAAAAGAACTGAAAAAGAACGTTTATTTCAAGGGCGAATTTTGAAAAATAGAGTGACCCTTATTTGGGAAAAATAGGCGACAAGCGTAACCAAAACATTCAATGTGGAAGAAATTCTACAGCTGATCTTACAACAAAATAAATGACGTTTCTTTAATTTAATGTGAAAGTAAGTTAACTTCTTAACCCAAGTGCTTCACGTTTCAATACAACTTTTGTACTAGTTAATCCAAAACATACCTTAAACTTTTCTTCAAATCCAGTTTCCCCTTTTGAGTTTGTCTTTGACAACTTATTGATTTCAATCTTAAGATTCACAGCATCGACTTCGTTTGTTCCACATTTTATGTGGTCCAAAATGGCATCATGGATAAACACGTATTGCTCCTAATTTGAAACAAAAAGGTAGTTATAAAACGGAATATATTGTTACACGACAAACTGCTCGAATGCTGTTTCCGAGAAATGTTCGATGTGACGTGGAATGTTTATCATTATCCTTCATTAACTAACCGGAGTTTGAACCATGTTCATTCGTCTTGCCCTTAATCCATTTACCAAGCCAAAGATATCTACCGTATCTGCAGCCTTGGTTTCTATCTCGTCAATTGTTCTGTCTATTACGATGAAAACTCCTGTGCGACCAACTCCAGCACTGAAATAACGAATATCTGAGTCAGAATTTGTCATTACAATTTGTTTTCAGATGGTAGGTTGTAGCAGATCTGGTCTAACAGCGTTCGTGTATACAACCAACAAGGAGCCTTAATAAAAATGACGCGATCGTCAACTGCAACGAGTTTTTACACAATTCCAACCTGCAGTGTACGACAACTGGTCCATTTTTCCCGTCTTGGTAGGATTTAAAGTGTTTTCGGAAAGACAGCAGCTGCGTTGGGTAGTGAGGGACACCATGATCTGGCCATGCAGTAAAATGAAACTGTTTGACTTCAAGTTTCTCTTCATCCTAAAATAATGAAATAAAGACAAATATGTCGAGGTTTTTTAATCGTTCCATTTAGTAGTTACAAGCTTGATAACAATTTGCTTAGACAAAAATGCAAAGCGCATTTATCTTCTAATGCTTGTTATCACTGTAATTTTTTTGCAACACAGCACTCGTACGTGGAATAGTGGATTTATTTTACCTTTTCAACTTTGAATGTCCGAGTCACGAAATCAGCGAATGCTCTCGTTTTCACTGTAGTCACTTTGATTTCGCCATATTCCGCTGAATCATCCGGCCAATATTTCTCACATTTCACCTTAAATTAACAAAAAATAGGATTAAGACACCACGACATGCAAAAATTGACATCTTGGCAAAACAGCAAAATAACAACAGAAAAAAAACAAAAATAAAGTGAAAATCAACTCAGGTATGAGGTCATCCTTAGTGTAACTTCCAGTTGCAAGAGTAACTTTGAATCTACATTTACTTGGTTTAATGCTGCCTTCTGGACAATTCAAACTACCTTTCCCAATTCCACCAGCGTTGTTAGCATAACAATGGTTGGGCATTTCTTTTCAAACACCATCCGCCAAAAGTCGTTGATCGTTCCTTTCTTGGGTCCTATAAAAAGAGTTCGGTTAAGGAAATGTCAAGTCACCCAGCTTCGAGAGTCAAGAGACATTTAAACACACTGGCATTTGATACTTATGGAGAGTTAGGAATTTAAATTGACAATACCTTGAGTGGCAATGTAGTAGTTCTCCGTTACACCCTAAGAATAACATTGAGCTTTTCAGAAAACATTGGCACATGAAATAGACAAACGAACATTCAAAAGAAAAGAAAACATCCACAACCAGTGGAGAAAGTTAGTGAGGATATCTATTTTCATTCTGGCTGATTCAATCACTTACATCGATATGTGAAGCGTTGATATAGTCAGTTTTTTGGTCACCAGTGAGAATAACACGGGACCAGTCATCTGAAATGAAATAGATTGATTTATGAAATTGAAAGTTGCAATGGACCGTTGGTCGCAAGGAGTCTACACGTGATTTATTAACCAGCAAGCATATGCATGATAACGGTGCATATCCATATATATGGATAGTATGTAAGACACGCATTAATTATAATAAGTAGGGTATTCATTTTAATGTAAATTAGAATATTAATTATTTATTGTAATGTAAATTAGTATGTTAATTATTTATCATTCTGTATATATAGAAGTCTCCTCTAAAAAATTCTTTTTAAGGAGTTTTTTAACTGATGAAGGACGAATGTCCGAAACGTCTTTTTAATAAAAGTTTTTAATGGACCAGTGAGAAGTTTCTCTGTCTCTCTTCATTCTATTCATAATATATATATATACAGTATATATATATATATATATATATATATATATATATATACATATATGTACATACAATATATACATACATACATATATATATATATATATATATATATATATACATACATATATAAATACATATATATATATATTATGCGTTCAATGGAAATTTAGAATAAAGATCGCTTCACAGTGTGAAACTCGAGTCACCGTTCATTTATTCTAAATTTCCATCAAACGTATAATACGTAGCTCCACAACTTGATTGTGTTGAGCACTGTCGTGATATTTAGTGGACATCCAAGTCTATTAAGTATATATATATATATATATATATATATATATATATATATATATATATAAATATATATATATGAGTTGCCTATATAATGTAGGCTTCTCCATCCTGCTCGTCAGCACTGCACCGATGAGGCCCAATTGGCCGAAACGGTTCCTTCTGCAGTTATATATATATATACATATGTATGTATATTAAGATACACACATATATATACATTGGGATAAACATAGATGTAAATACATACAAACATACATACATACATACATCCACCCATCCATACATACATCAATACATACATACATACATACATATATACAAACATACATACATACATACATATATACATACATACATATATACATACATACATACATACATACATACATACATACATATATACAAACATACATACATACATACATACATACATACATATATACAAACATACATACATACATACATACATACATATATACATACATACATACATACATACATACATATATACAAACATACATACATACATACATACATACATATATACAAACATACATACATACATACATATATACATACATACATACATACATACATACATATATACAAACATACATACATACATACATACATATATACATACATACATACATACATACATACATATATACAAACATACATACATACATACATACATACATACATACATACATACATCAATACATACATACATACATACATATATACAAACATACATACATACATACATACATACATACATATATACAAACATACATACATACATACATACATACATACATACATACATATATACAAACATACAGATATATAAAGATCTATGTATATTTTAAAAGGTAACTCAAGAAACATACATGTTACAATATTCCCGTATCTGTTTTTTGGTTTATTGAATGATCTTTTGGCCACGTCCCAATTAAAATGTTGACCAGTTGGTAACTCCTAAAAATGTGAAAAAGACCATTTTATCTTCCAGTTAGCATGGCATTATACTTCAAACTTCTCTAATATCAATAATTTTAACACTCTAACTTCTCCAAACTTAATTAGTTTTGACGAGTGACCGTGCGTTTATCCCAAAATTTCACCCTTGAACACGATGATCCACTCTCGCCCTCCGAAAAGAAACCTTGTTTGATGTTTGGTAACCTCTGAATAAAATCAATTGATATGTCAACCAGTTAAAAGTTCACTGAATCTCCAAGTACCACAACAACTCTTCATACTTCCAAAATATTGGCGACACCCAGTAGCCAATCAAAAGCCATCAACAAACCTGATTTACAGTGATACCAGATCACGGTCGAAACATACCCTGAAACTCGAGAACAAGACCTCTATCACTGTTGCAAATGTACTTGTAAACTGCGATTAAGCTTGTACATCCGTGATCAAGGCCACCAACCTTTAATCTAGTCAATCTGCCCGTACAATAGCTTGTTTGTTTATACAAGTTGAATAGCTTCATTAACTTTGGACGATATTATGCAAATAGTCTTTACCTTGGGTCCTAAACACCGTTTATACTGTAATATTTTGGGCACGGCGCAGCAAATTATCCGTGCCTGGACATACATATACAGAGGTGCTCGGCGCGGCTAAATTTTCAGGTACAGGTATCAAATTTTAAGATCGCCGCACCGTTTACCCTGTGAAAATCAACCGTGCCGCGCTCAAAATTAGTGGCACCCGTGCCAAAATTTTAGCGGTGCCTTGGCCAAAATGTTGACAGTGTAAACAGGTTCTAGTTTAGTTACTCGTACCTCGAACTGTTTCTTAAAGCCGTAGTTTGAATTGTGCTTCATGTTATCAACGTAAAAATCGAACTGTGGTATAGGAACAGCCTCCTGTGTTATCTCTGCTATGATTTCTAAAATTAAAATAGAGTTGACAGAAACCATGTGATATCATGCGAAAACACTCATAAGAGTTCTACAATGGAAAGTTAAACGTTCAAAAGTTGGTAACTAAGGAGACTTTCTTTCGTTCTTTAATGTCTTATTTAAAAAGATAAATACATAAAATATGTTCAGGGCTCTAATCTAGTAACCTGAACACCTTTAACCAACTATACTAAATATATTCATGTTAAAATTCCTAAGTTCTAACAGATTTAAAAAGGTTCTTTATAAGAATCGAGCCAAATATAACTGTTTTTTGCATTCTTTTCAAAACACTCTCTACTTATCGCTGTCCATCGTACCATTTTCTCTCCGTTGTTTTGTAATATGAATGCGTATTCAAAGCAGTTTCTTTGAGATTGCTTGATTCCTTCAAAGTTACGGATGACTTCGCAGTTATCCACGTATAAGATATTTGTAGTAAAATTGTTAAAAATATTTTTTCTTTCTTTCTTTCTTTCTTTCTTTCTTTCTTTCTTTCCTTCCTTCCTTCTTTCTTTCTTTTTTTTTCTTTCCTTCTTTCTTTCTTTCCTTCCTTCCTTCTTTCTTTCTTTCCTTCTTTCTTTCTTTCCTTCTTTCCTTCTTTCTTTCTTTCCTTCTTTCTTTCTTTCTTTTTTTCCTTCTTTCTTTCTTTCTTTCTTTCTTAGATGAGGGCCTTTGCTCAAAACGTTGGGATTCTTTACGATCAGTCACGCAGTTACTATCTTTTCAACTTTTTAAACTTATTTAACACTGTCCATGCAGTAACCTATTTTTATATCATCAATGCAGGATTAGTATTGTCATTCATACCTATCATAGAACTTATTCACTTGCACCTCACCAGAAAGGCAACCTGGGGAGACCATGGGGAAATTAATCCTCCATTGGCAGGGACAAATTACTTCTCCAATAAATCATTGCAGAGTTTTTTTTGAAATATTGTGTCTTCGTGCAAAAATTTTGGTTAGGAAATGCATTTTGGAAGGTTTACGGGCTTCTATATCAAAATGTTTTCCCAGTAGATCGCTCCACTACTTCCCAATTGGCGGACAAAAAATCACTTTCGACTTTGTGAGTCTTTTCCAAAATCCTGGCTGCGTTCATGAACCTCGCTTATCGTTTATAATAAAACAGGACTGGTTGATAAAAACCGCGTGCAACTCTTATCACGGATGTACCCTAGTACCCTTGGTACCCTAGTGACCCTACCTTGATCGTTGCAATATATCTGCTCGTCGTTTTTGTTACCATCTTCGATTTCGTCATGAGCCATATCAACTGGTTCGCTGACAACTTCATTGTCCACGCTTTCCTCAACTTCAATTGTTTGATAAAGTGGATCGCTTGACTTCGCGCTCATTTCTAACATCTCGCCGGGGATTTTGGGCTCCGCTTTTTTTGTACGCCTTACAAATATACACAATACTTAGTCAGAACGGCTTTCTTACAGCATGAAGTAGTCCTTTAGAAACGGAATCCTAAACGTGTAGCTTTTACCGTTCGAAAAGTCTATGGCTATTTTCGACAGGTTTATAGAACATTTGAGACAAAAGTAAAGACGTACGATTTTTGTTTTTGTTGGTCATTATTTACAATAACAAGGCTTTACATTTCAAAAAGCCCTCCCTTATGAAAATTCCGCATGCCACATGTCACATTTGATCACAACTGAATCACATGCTAACCACATGTTCAAAACATGTGAAATTAAATATGTGAAAGTTGAACACGTGCAAAACCACATGTGAAAATTTTTAACTTTTTTTTTTTCACGTGTGATAAGACGTGTAGACAAGAGACCACCCATGTCAAATCATGGGGAATTTTCGTGAGGGTTAAACTCCTACTCAGGCCTGGGTCAGGCACAAAACTTTTCTTTGATGACATTTTTATGCGTGAATTTTTGTGAAACTTATGAGAGACAGAAGAACTTAAGAAGAACCAAGTACGTGAAACAAAGGAAACTTTTTTTTGGCACACTGAAGCACTCCAAAAGAACCAAGGACGTGAAGGGAACGGTTACGTAAATTCCACATATTTCCACATGTGAAAAGATCAAATACGTTTAAAAGCAAAACAAAAACAAACAAAATGCAGACCAACGTTATGAGGTACATTACCTCCTGAAGACAACCATTGCGATGACCGCAACCAGAATGACCACGATAGCCACAACACCAATAATTATGTAAATCATCTTATTATCGTCAGACTCTCCTGGATAACAAAGAAAACAATACATGAGATATATATTTTGTAAATGTGAGAGCTTGGAGATATCTTGAACGATAAATAAACGTTCGTCAAGCTCTATCCTTAGAAAAACCATTTATGAGCCCCATATGGGGATCGAACCCGCAATCTTATGATGACTGGTGAGACGCTCTAACCACTGAGCTACCAAGACTCAGATAATGAGCTGAGGTGCAAGTTTGACATATGTGTGACCTAAACGGAAGGCACTACTTATTAATAATAATATAATGAGAAGTAAATTTTGGAAATGTGAGAGAAATATATTTCTTATTATATTATTAACATACAGTGGCTTCCGCTCAGGTCGCACATGTCAAACTTGCACCTTAGCTCACCAACTGAGTCTCGGTAGCTCAATGGTTAGAGCGACTCACCAGTCATCAGAAGGTTGCGGGTTCGATCCCCGGCTGGGGCTCAGAAAGCGTTTTGCTGAGGATAGAGATTGACAAACGTTTATCTGTCATTCAAAACAAGATATTGAACACAAAACGCAATGACTTGCTTTTCACAAGTGGCAAGGAATGAAACTTTCATTTTATTATTACTCAACAAAGTCGGTCATGGACACACAAACTGTATGTGGTTCACAATGGTTTGGTATCAACTCGCCATTCAATTTAACCGTCTTTATTTTATCTTTTGCGTATGTAAACAAAGTTATATCTTTTTGAAGTTATATCTGTCTATTTTTAACTTTATGCCGAGTTGTCTTTTGAAGATTGGCATACACGTTCGTGTACATGTTCGTACTCGTGTTCATATAAATGTTCGTTTACGTGTACGTGTTCGTATACGTGTTCATGTACGTGATCGTTTACGTGTGCATGTTCGTGTACATGTCCGTATTCGTGTTCATGTACGTGTTTGTTTGCGCGTACGTGCTCGCGTCCGTGTTTGAGTGTATGCATGTGTACGTGTTCGTGCACCTGTTCGTGTAGGTGTGGTGTACATATCATTTAAAATCCAATTAAAATTAATAAATTCATATCGGATGTCTTCGTCGTCAAGATTTTCATATAATGGTAAAGTTTCCCCACGTACATTTTCTGTAACATTCGTCTTAAACCCAAAGTTCTTAGAGTTTCAACGACCTTGGTATACTGGCAATCCCGATAGATCGAAAATCTCGATATGCTAGTATAAATGAAAAATTCATATCAAAAAATCGACATGGGATTTGATATCAATGTTCGATATAGAGACCATCCTAATTGACTTTCAACAATGATTATTTACAATAAAGACAACTTTACCAGAAGTTGATTGAGGTGTTGAGGACGATGGGATTGTCGTTGGGGACGGACTTGTTCGAGCTGGTGGACTCCAATCAGTGGAGTAGTAATCATCCTAAAAATGAATAAAAGAATAGTTAAGGAATTTTTATTTCCTATCATTGAGTTAAGAAGTAGATAGTTCTCGTTGTTGCGGTCTGAGAACAAGGTTGAAGCCAGTTCTCAAGGAGGAAAGCATACGAATTATTTGAATTTTCAGGGAGAAAATATGACTTACTTGAGTTCTTCATCAAGAAACTCATACCAAAGTAAACGAGCAGTCACTCAAGGTTACATTTTGTGTCATGTTTTGTTCTTGGTTTACTTGAATATAATATTTGGGCCTTTGGGGTTAAGGAGAAATCTGGCTTTAGGAACAAAGGATTCTGTAATTTCGTATAATAAATCATTGGCATTGGCAATTTTCTCATTGGGGCGGGGGGCAAGAGCCTGTTTAACTTAATGACTTTGACGAATGAGCAACCAAATGGTTTCAAATATCCCACCACGGTCAGCAAGGAAGAGTTGAGTTTGAAACTGGGTTATGCTGTACTATGTTTCGCATCAAATTTATTTTCTAAATTAAACTTCAAAGAGCGCGGAGCAGTTATTTTTATGTTATGGAACGACTAAGGACAATAGTATTCAGTGTCACCAGTTTACGAGCAACCTAATCGATGCATTCTTGAGGGACAATCGAAGGGAGGGTAATATTGCCCTTCTTTGCTGCCCCCTGACAATACACCATTCACCAAATGCACCTTGGATTTATCAAGGTTGCATCATGGTACTGGCCAAAAATTTTAAAACCAAAACCGAAGATTAGTTTTAAATCTGTAAGAGTTTATGCACGCTTGGAGAGAAAATATCACTTTTGTTTATCAAAACGTACCTGATTTATATAAACTCTTTGAAACACACTGTAACTAGTGTCAGGTTCCAGAGGCCCATTGTAATAATTGTTCGTGGTAGACCTTCGACGTCTCGCACTTGGAATACTAAAATTCTTTCCATCACCAAGCTGAAAATCGAGATCGTTTGTCGTTGCAAGAACTGCAGCAATGTATGGTTTGGGTTCAGGATAAGTTTTTGCATCAGCATAGTTCACCAGATCACTTCCTTGAAAACTGTCGGGAGATTGGGATGGAGTGTTGTCGTCCAATAGCTTCATGGCGATAACTTGGAAATAACTACAAAGGATAACTACTGTCAACTACCAAGGAATAATGTCATCAACTTAACCTTTTAAACGGCAATTAGGTCGCCAAGTGCAAGTTTAAGGTTTCTAGTAACCCCAATCTTCCTCTCGTGTTTGCATCAGGCGATATAAAACATGGCAAAACATTTTCTATTTCTTAATTACGTAAGTGGAATACGTTTGAAGAAACAGAGAGGCCCCAATTTTTAAGGCTCAAAAAGGTAAAGACACAAGCATTCAGTAAGACAAACACTCATAGTTTTCGGGTTAACTGCTTTTAGATAAAGTCAGTTGTCACTGATGATCACACGGCTTAACAAATCTAGTTACTCTGCGTTTCACTACCTTTGATTTCTTAATACTCACCTGAAATTTCCTTTTGGAGATGGTAACGTGAATAACAACGTTTGTGTTGTTTTATTAACAGGTTTATTCGGAGGATCTAAACAATTGAAAATACTAGAGTTGTAATACAAGTCATGAAACTGGATTACGTTATATTATTTACTCATGAGCCATATCACCAAAAGTAATCGGTTGATGTTACAACCCTAATTAGAACCCATACATATACCGTCTGGTTTCTAAGTCACTTATCGCTGGGTACCTTCAATAGAAAAGATCAAGAAGAAATTACGGTGCACAGGCGTCTCGCTGCGGCTATGAATGAAACAATGTTTAATACTTACTCCCGTTTGTGAACCGTTCTAGGTCCAGACTGAAATTTCCACTTCCGACACTTGTTCTTGCGAGAACTCTCACAGAGTATTTCGTTGAAGAATTGAGATTAGCTACGGTTATGCTTTTCCTGCTAGTTGTATAGGATTTGAAACAAGGTCCAACTTTGAAATGTGATATACAAACTGTATAGTTCGTAATAATACCATTTTTTTTGTCCTCGTCAGGTTCCTTCCAGGAAACAAACAGTGAAGAGGAATTTCGTGCCATAACTGTAACATTACGTGGTGGACCACTTGGAGCTAAAAGAGAAAGATTTTGATTTTCATAATCCACACTTAAGAAACAGAAAATGAGAGAAGCTTGAAACTAACCCGTGATAGGGGCAAATGACAAGGCTACAAGTATAAATTCGATAAGGTAATAGATGTAAGTAAATACATAGTATAAAGAGGTGGTCATCAAGTGTGTGAATTCTGAGCGTGGAATTTTCACAGGAAATATACTAGTGAATTTACCTTCTTCGGTAGTTGTAAAGCTGACAGTTGATTCTTTACCGAAACCGTAAACATTACGAGCTGCGACTGATAATTTATACTCAGTAAACGGTGATAAATCTCGCAATTCTTTCTCATCAGTTTCATTTGTCGCACTGACATTGTAAACGATGTCCCTCCCTTGCTCTATTTTAATACGAAAGAGCAACACAGGTTTGTCAGTGGGGTCATTGTCAGGAGGCAACCAAGAAAAAGTGACACTTGATGAGGTCTTGTGAGTAATAGTCAGATTTCGTGGCTGATCCGGAAACAATTCTGAAAAGAAAACCAGAATAACAGATGAAAAAGAAAGGAGAAAAACGAAACTACTATTTCAGGGACATTATATGGTAAGAATATTGTTTTGATCTACTCGAACGTTTCGTTCGCTTACTCAGTTGACAGGGATTGAATCTTTGTTAAAGTCGATAAACACAAACGGTTAGATTTATATGTTTCTTAGTAGAAAATATAAGCCTAGGATCTTTATCAGATACAAAAAACTACCTCCTCAGATAGGTTTTTTTTTACTTAAAAAGATAGTTCGTAATAGCATACATACAGAGAGAGATTGAATTGGAAACTATTGTACCGACTGCTCAGAATTTGAAAACTTGTTCTGAAGGACAACAGCTTTGTTCTTTACACCTACAGTAAGGGCTCAAGCAATTCAGCAACAGAGCTTCTGGTTTTGTCGCTTAATTTGTTCAGACTTACGAATTACTTTTCATTCGTTGAATTAAATATTTTTAAAATTTTATTTGTTTAGTTGTTTGTTTATTTAAGTTTACCTTTTACAATCTTCCTAGAAACCTAGTAAAGAACATAAATGGCGCGCCCTCTTGACTTTAAATCACCTTTCAAGCGGACTAAACGTTCGAGAAAAAAATATATCACTCTTCCAAATACTTTAACGTTTGGGAATTGTGCAGTGCATGCTTCCTCAATAAAATTCACCATTTTTCAACTTACTGTGACCACAAATTTCAATCCTCATACATCGCTGGCCATTTGAAGAAAGTGGAATAAACTTCAGAATTCTTGCTCTTATGTTGTTCAGATCGCTAGTGGCTGCGTTGCTATAAGCATAGGTGTTTCCCTAAAGAAATAAACAAATATAGAGGTTCTGGTTTGATTTTGACTTAGTATTGAATCGAAAAATTTCAAGTAAATTTTCCCGAACAATAACTGGTGCATGCTTCTTCTTGACGTACCATTTCAAATACGAGTTTAATAATGATGTCAGTGCACCAGAAAGCCGACGAATCTCGAGAAGCGCAGCCCCCACAGATCGAATTACTGATTAATTAAAGAGATTCATTTCTTTAGAAGGTTACAGGTTGTACACATATGTAACCATCGCTTTCCCTCTGAGTCTCTGTAGCTCAATGGTTGGAGTGTCTCACTAGTCATCAGAAGGTTACAGGTTGTACATATTTGTAACCTTCGTTCTCCCTCTGAGTCCCGGTAGCTCAATGGTCAGAGCGCCTCACTGGTCGGCAAAACGTTACTGTTCCGATGGCCAGCGATGACTCATGAAAGTATAAATCATGTCTAAAAATTACCTTCATTCCCGCTACTATTCTTTCCGTCCATTTTATTCCATCACTAGTGTAGGTTAGTTTGTATGAAGTGACCCAGTTAGCTGAGGAACTATCTCCAAACGTTGTTACACTATTAATAACGTAAACTCTTCCCAAATCTACTTGAAGATAATGGCTGCCATCAGGTGGAGCACACCAGGAGCTGTTACTGGAGAGTCTTGCTTTGGGAGCGTCATGGTTGTCGAG